>QLTV01004266.1:78418-92850 GCA_003457575.1 Thermophis baileyi | reverse complement strand
TCTCCCTCCCTCCCTCCCTCCCTCCCTCCCTCCCTTCCTTCCTTCCTTCCTTCCTTCCTTCCTTCCTTCCTTCCTTCCTTCCTTCCTTCCTCTCATAGCGGCTTACCACAATACACTGAAATAGTAGTAAAAATGTTACACAATAAATAAGAATATGCCAGAATATGCCATTTAATAGTTGGTGTAAGGGCATAAAATCATTACAGCTGTGGGCTTCATAACATTCATTGTTCACAGACTTATAATTTTTCCTGTGGATGCATGTAATCTTCTCAAATCTTGTCTTAAAATTGTGAAAGCATTTAAAAAAAATAACTGTATACTTTGGACCTTAGGAACAAATACAGACTCGCTTGGATTTCTTGAAGAAAGAGAGACAGGAACTCCTGGAATTCAAAACTCAGGATGACAAGAAGAGCCAAGAATTGCTGGTAGGTACTTACTGTTACTCAGAAATTTGCAAGCTTGTGCAGCATTATTCAGTCAGGTGCAGATATGTGACTCAATGATTTTTGAAGAAAATCTTCAAAAAGTGTTTGTTAATGTCTATGGAGATTTGACTTTTTAAAAAGAAAACCACGAGAGTTTTCTGAGAGAGACAAAAGGTCCTCTCTGAATTTGAAGGGCTAAATCCTTTTGAGTTTATTAATGTCACAACCACAAACCAGGAGTGAGACTTCCATGTTCAGAAGCACTGTGTCCCTATTTCAGGGGTGGGTTCCTCCCAGTTCGGACCTGTTCTCCTGAACCGGTAGTGGCCTCCTGGTGATGTCACAATGATGTCACCGAACCGGATCGGTTGGTGCCGGTCCGTGGGGGCCGCCATCTTTTTTTTGAATTTTTTTTATTTTTTTGAATTTTTTTTTCCTTCTGATCATGCGCAGAAGCCGACTTCCAGCACTGTGCATGCGGTCGCTATCTTTTTTTCGGCTTTTTTATTTTTATTTTTTTTGGACTTTTTGTTACTGCGCATGCGCACGCATGCTTCACGCACGCGCGCCCATGCGGCACGCCCATGCGGCGCACCCACGCGGCGCGGGAGGGAGCGAACCGGCAGCGAGGTAAATTGGAACCCACCCCTGCCCTATTTCCATATACTGAGGTGGAATAATAAAACATGTCACTTTATCTTCTCTTCTGCTAGTAGTTCTTTGAAAAGCAGGATGTAAGTAGCATAATATATCAACATCCTATAGGAGAGGTTCCTCTCAGGCCCACACTGGAGACATCTTTGAGAAATATTTATTTATAGAATTCAATGTATATCTTGTTTTTCCATCTATAGTTCATTCATATACTGTATTATAGATAGTCCTCCAACTTATAAGAGCTGAGGTGGCGCAGTGGTTAGAGTGCAGTACTGCAGGCTACTTCAGCTGACTGCTAGCTGCAGTTCAGCAGTTCAAATCTCACCAGCTCAAGGTTGACTCAGCCTTCCATACTTCCGAGGTGGGTAAAATGAGGACCCAAATTGTTTGGGGCAATATGCTGACTCTGTAAACCGCTTAGAGAGGGCTGTAAAGCACTGTAAAGCGGTATATAAGTCTAAGTGCTATTGCTATTGCTATTATGACTGACAGTCAACATCAGTGGGAAAATACAGGTAGTCCTTGACTTACAACAGTTCATTTATGATGGTTCGAAGTTACAACACCACTGAAAAAAGTGAGTTATGACCGTTTTTCACACTTATAACCATTGCAGCATCCCCATGGTCATGTGATCAAAATTCAGACATTGGGTAACTGACTGTTCTTTATGACGCTTGCAATGTCCCAGGGTCATATGATCATCTTTTGCGAACTTCTGACTAGTAAAGTCAATGGAAGCCAGATTCACTTATCAACTACGTTACTAACTTAACAACTGCAGGGATTCACAACTATGGAAAGAAATGGGGCAAAACACACTTAACAAATGTCTCACTTAGCAACAGAAATTTTGGACTCAATTGTGGTTGTAAGTCGAGGATTATCTGTATTCTAATTTTAGGCCAGTCTCTCTGAAATTGGTGCTCTTCAGCTGTATTGGAGTTGGCAAAGCATGGTGGGTGATTAAACTGGTGAAGTCTATTCCAGCGATAATTCTTTCGGGATAATTGTCTTCTGCTTCCTCACTTTCTTTCTTTGATTTTTTTAAAAAGAAAATCATAGAAACCGAGAGACAGAAAGTCCTCTCTGAATTTGAAGGGCTACGCCAGTTTCTTCATGATCAAGAACAGGTTCTCCTTGGACAGCTGGACAAGATGGAGAAGGGCATCGTGAAAAGACAGAATGAAAACATCACAGAGCTGTCCAAGGAAATTTCCCTCCTCAACAAATTCATTGCTGATCTGGAGGACAAAAGCCAAGAATCATTGCTTGATTTCCTCAAGGTAAGACTTAGCAACAGACAAATATTGTAGAAATTTTGTGTAACGTCAGGTCTTTTCATATTAGCACACATCACTGGGTGTTGAGAAAACTTAGCTATAGCTTACTCAATACACCAGAAGAACAATGCAGCAATTTAGTGACTAGCTAGACATGCTGTGGCTGAACCTGGTAGGGCTTAGTTTCAGTAATTTATAGCTTTCAAACACTCATGTCAGAGAGAGGGAGATTACTAGTTGGATTTACTATTATGTTACCTGAACTCTTTTCAACTGGACATGTTTGGGGCAAATTATATGCATATTGCTTTCTACCTGAATTCTTTAAATATTACAGAAATTATACCAGCAGTGTAGTAGAGCTGAACAGGCTAAAAATTACATAATTCTAGGAGTGTATCATAGGATCCTACTGATCAAGGAAATGGCATTTATGTGCTTCCATGCCTCAGTAACCAGGGATCAAATTTTATATAAAAGAGAAACTATCTGGAATTATTGTGTAATGTTTTAGGAAGATACAAACTTGCTTGTGTTTCCTAATTATTTAAATAAGTGTTTTTCAACCTTGGCAACTTTAAGATGAGTGGACTTCAACACCCAGAATCCCCCAGCCAGCATGTCCACCCACCTGAAAAATTGCCAAGTTTGAAAAACACTGATCTAAATAAATGGAGGTTTGTATTTGTTTATGAACTAGGGCCAAATGTTATAATATTTCTTAGAATTGGTAGGAAAAAATTGTTTGGAGGCTGGAGACTTTAATTCAACAACCTTTTCAAATATAGGTCAGTGGTGTTTGTATTTATAGTGAATAAACCCTTCTATCTTTGCCACTTGAAATTTGCAAAAAAAGTTCTCCCTGGCCTTAGGTTTTGGCCATGACCATTACTCTCATGTTACACCTGATGTTTCCATACTATAGAGTTTCTTATGACTATTTAAAGATTGCCACATTCTTTTCTGAAGACAGTAGCACTTGAGAAATTAAGGTTAAGGTCCCCGTAAGTGTGCATGGTGTCTATTAATAGTTTACTGTACTTAAGAATGGTGGTGGAAAATGCAGTGGGAGGTATATTGAGCATTCTGCAGCTTTTTCCCTGGAAAGATTCAATGTCCATCTGATTTCATGACAACTCAGAAAGCTGAATTGATTCTACTTTTTCAGGAGTGTTATAGGGAGCTTTTCATGATCAGTTGACTAAGCGTGTCTTCCTTAAAGCAAATACTGTAGTTCCTGAAATGTAAACAAACTGAGAAGCAACAAGACGAGTAGAAGGCTAGGGAGAAATAAGGCAAATTTATCATTTATTTATTTTTCAAATTGCCTGCAGTGGTTTACAGTACTAAGTAAAATCAAACTTTTAGTGAAAATGAATTAGACCTAGAAGTAAATAATAACAAAGGCAAGCTATCAGAATATTAAAAACAGTTGTTGCTACATTATGCAAAAAGAACTTCAAGAAGAAATAATTTTCGGACTACATTTAAAAGTAACGATTGCCAAAGTCATACAATTAGTCCTCGTTTAGCAACTGTTCACACTTAAGACTGATGAAAAGGTATATGACTTTCACAGATCTGTAAAGCAAAGGAAAGCTGAAGTAAGATCATAAGCACTGTTGTCATTTCACAGTGGCTGCTTTGCTTAATGACAGAGTTGGGGGTCCCAATTGTAGGCACTGAATGAGGACTATATTTCAATGAGGGTGGAATTCCACAGCTTGTGGGGCCAATACAAAGAAGGATGATAACCTAGTTCCATGATGGCGAACCTATGGCACGCGTGCCAGAGGTGGCACGCAGAGCCCTCTCTGCTGGCAGGCGTGCCATCGCCCCAGGTCAGATCTCCATGGCGTTTCTTTCATGAGCTTCTGTTTCCCTGCAAATGACGAAACAGAACCGTTCGCGCATGCGCACACCTTTCAGTTTGGGGGTGTGCGCGCGCACAGTTTATTTATTTATTTATTTATTTATTTATTTATTTATTTATTTATTTATTTATTTATTTATTTATTTATTTATTTATTTATTTATTCTTATTTCTATGCCGCCCAACTCCCGGAGGACTCTGGGCAGCTTTGGGCACTCAGTGTCTAAAAGGTTCGCCATCACTGTCCTAGTTAATTGCAGTCAGGTCTTCTTTCTTGGTGGCGCCATCAAAAGACTCTTAGTTGATGAGTGGAGCCCCCAGATAGTAGTACAATAGACCAGGACATCTCTTTCCCTAATCCTCTGTTCTTTTTCTTTTCTCTCTCTCTCTCTCTCTCTCTCTCTCTCTCTTGTAGGATGTGACACCTATTATTGCCAGGTATGAAGCTGCATTTCTACCCTCTCTTTCCCTTTGTGTATGAACAAATCAAAAGGTCAGTGCCAGCTGTTTGGAGAAATATGGTCTCAAAGACATGCTGTGGCCCAGCCCCCTTGGATCAGTGTTAATAATCCTAGGCTGTTGATGTCTTATTTGTATGGAAATAAGATACTCTTCGGCTCTGAAAGTCTTAAGTTTCGTTCATCTATATATGCAGCGGAGCTAGTACCATGTTTCCCCAAAAATAAGACCCTGTCTTATATTTTTCTGTACCCTGAAATAAGCGCTTGGCCTTATTGCCATGCACTCAAAAGCCCGACTGAGTTTATTATCAGGGGGATGTCTTATTTTGGGGAAAACAGGGTAGGAGCCAGATTGAAAGAGTGGTTTCTATGTATTCAGAGAGCTTGAGTTTGCTCAAGCTTGAGTTTAAAACTTTTGCTTTGACTAAAGTTGCCCAATTTATCTCCATAAATAGCAATAGCAATAGCCTTTAGACTTATATGCCGTTTCACAGTGCTTTACCCTCTCTAAGCAGTTTACAGAGACACCAACAATGTAGGTCCTCATTTTACTGACCTCAGAAGGGTAGAAGGCTGAGTCAAACTTGAGCTGGTCAGGATCGAACTTTTGGCAGTTGGCAGAATTAGCCTGCAATACTGCATTCCAACCACTGCACCACCATGGCTCATATAAAAATAAAAATGCAAATCCTAGCATGTGGCTTCCAGAACCCCAATGAAAGTTGACACCAAACTGCAATTTGGCGAAATTCTTTAAATATGCAGGTGTAAGTAAATTCACATAAAATTAAGTTCTACACAGTTTTGCCTTGACCCCATCCAGTTTTTGGAATATGACTGTCAATGTGTAAGTCGAATGAATCTATCGACACGAAAAGGGATTTGCACTGTTGTCTTACGCGAGCCTTCCTGAACAAGTGTCCTCTGGATGTGTTTTGGAACTTCCAAAAGTGCCTTTGAAAGAAATTCTGGAAATTGTCTTAATGTATCTGGAGGGCCCCAGCCTAGGTTAGGTAACCCTGGAGAGAATCTGTCCATGTAATTCCTAGGAATCTACTCTGAAGTTGATGCTACTTAATCAGTCAATCAAACAAACAAATACCAAGCTGAGGGAAGGGTAGCTTAAAGATTCAGACGATTTCAACCTTTCCTTCTCAGAAGTGTGAAATAGACTAGTAACTTGCCCTTGAATAATCTATCTGGAAGCTCTACTTTATAATGCAAAATCTGAAATTTACTTATAACCAAAGAACTGAGTGCATTACAAATATTTCCTCTATCCTTTTGCTGTTAAATTTCCACTCAGATCAAAAGCACAGGTGAGAAATAACTGTTGAAGCCTCAAACTTGCCAATTGTTTTGAACTATAATCAGGGGTGGGTTCCAAAAATTTCTACTACCACTCTGTGGGCGTGGCTCAGGGGTGGGTTCCACTTACCTTCGCCACCGGTGTGCATTGCGACGTTGCGCGTGCGTGCGCGCGTTCCCCCGGTGCAATTCTGCTTCTGCGCATGCTCAGTCACTATAATCGGCCCGAAACACAGCTGAGGAGCTGATCAGCTGTGCTTCGGGCGAAGGAATAAAGGTCAGCATACACCCGGGGGCGGGCAGGAGGGCCATTTCCGAAGCAGCAGCAGAGCACAAATGGCACAAAACGTCAAAAATTTGCCAAAAATCCTCGGAAAAAAATGGCGGTGCCCACGGACCGGCACCGACCAAAGCGGGTCAATGACGCCATATGACATCACCAGCAGCTCGCTACCGCTTTGGGCGACCCGGTACGAACCGGGAGGAACCCACCCCTGACTATAATGGAAAGTTTGGGATAATACATCTACCAGTCCTGATATCCTTCTTTTTCTTGTTTGTTAGAAGTGACAATGTTAAATGTCAGAAGCCTATTCCAGTTTCCTCTGACATGAAGGGCCATGTCTCCAACTTCTCTCTGAAGACAGTGGCGCTCAAGGGAGCACTTAAGAAGTTCAAAGGTAGAGATAACGAATACTTGCCATGAAAATCTGATTATTTTAGCATCTAAAGAAACTTGGGGCATGGAAGCTCTGATGCTGGCAAAGAGTAATAACAAGAGTTACTTGATTGTTCATATATAGCTGTGCTTGGAAAAAAGGAAATCAACAACTAGTTTGTATGATTCCGATTAAAATTAACACTTAAGCTAGAGTGAAAATTATACAAGTAAGATAAAAGCATGCTATATTTATGTTATATTGTATGATATAAAAGATTGATACAAAAGTGGATAAGGCTATCCTTTTATAAATCTTAGCAGTAAAGTAATTTTAAATCAATCATATTAGTAAAGTAATTAGTATTAAAATTCTACATTTCTAACTTGACACCCAACCGTCTGCCTTTACTAATAGGTTTTAAAACAGAATAGCCCACTTATCTATTTTTACCACACACCATGATTGTCCTGAAGCATGTAGAGGCCTGCTTTTGAGAATGATATTCAAGAAGAAGCTTTTGTAGTTAAATGGGATTGTAGGATGGCCCTGAAATGGCCAGAGGTCTTTATTCCTAATATTATGGTGGCCAGCCTAAAATTGAAGTTCTGTTGGCTAGGTTGTTGGGAGATCTCATCAGTCTGTGGAATTCATTCCCACAAGACATGGTGATAGCAATAGCAATAGCATTTAGACTTATATACCGCTTTACAGTGCTTTACAGCCCTCTCTAAGCGGTTCACAGAGTCAGCATATTGCCCCCAACAATCTGGGTCCTCATTTTACCCACCTCGGAAGGATGGAAGGCTGGGTCAACCTTGAGCCGGTGAGACTTGAACCGCCGAACTGCAGCTAGCAGTCAGCTGAAGTAGCCTGCAGTGCTGCACTCTTAACCACTGCGCCACCTCGGCTCTGTGATCCCTACTTTTAGAATAGAGTTGGCTAATTTATAGAGGACAGGTCTATCAAGGACTTTTAGTCTTGAAGACTCAACTTATCTCTGAGTTGATTCTGATTCTGAAATACCCAGGAAGTACAGGTATCCTTGTTTACAACCATTTATTCAGTGACTGTTCGAAGTTACAATGGCACTGAAAAAAAGTGACTTATGGCCATTTTTCACACGACCATTGCGACATCCCCATGGTCACGTGATCAAAATTCGGACTCTTGGTAACTGGCATGTACTTATGATGATTGTGGTGTCCCGGGGTCATGTGATCACCTTTTGCGACCTTCTGACAAGCAGACTCAATGTGAAAGCCAGATTTATTTAACAACTGTGTTACTAACTTAAAAAACTGCAGTGATTTAGTTAACTAACCTTGCCAAGAATGGTCATAAAATGGGGCAACATTCACTTAACAACTGTCTTGTTCAGCAATGGAAATTTTGGGCTCAGTTGTGGTCGCAAGCGGGCTATTATAGAGAAAGGGTCAGATCTCTTCCCTGATTGTACTGCCATTGTGAGAAACCAAATGCTATAACAGAGTGGTCCTTGGTCTGAATCAGCAGAGCTGTTCCTATGTTCTTATGAGTAATATATACGGAGCCTATGAGACTGAGGAACACTGAGTTCAAGGTATTTGGATAAAACTGCTTTCTGTTGCCTTTTAGATCCGCCTCCTTGACAGGTGTGTTCTCTTCTTTCAGATCATCTCCGGGATGAACTGGGGAAAGGTGAGAAAGGTAAATGTTATAAGCCAATCAAAATTGTCAAAGACAAAACCATGCATGCAGTGTGTAGGTGTAGACTTCGTGTTTATGCTTCCTGTTACCATGGTAGGGCACTTTTTCAAGGTTGTATTAAATGTTACCCTTCTCTCCGACATGTTGTTTTTCCATTAATTTAACAGAACATAGTCATAATAGTTCGTGGTTGCTCTTCTGGACTTGATGGAAAGGTAAATAAGGTAGATTTAAAAAGTGCTGTTTCAATAATGGATTACTTGCTACAAGTAGTCCTCGATTTACAACTGATTACTTAGTAACTGAAGTTATGACAGACCTCCCCAGGGGTACTTACATCTCTGTTCTGAAATTCCAACAGCTGCCTTCCATCCCCACTGCCCAGGGGTGGGTACTAACTTACCTCGCTGCTGGTTCGCTTTCTCCCGCGCCGCGTGGCTGCGCCTTGTGGGCACGCGCGCGCAGTGCAAAATTTTTTTTAAAAAATTCAAAAATAAATAAATAAAAAAAGCCAAAAACAAGATGGCGATGCATGCGCAGTGCCGGAAACTCAGCTTCTGCACATGCGCAGAAGAAAAAAAAATTAAAAAAAATAATAATAAAAAAAATTCAAAAAAAAAGATGGCGGCGCCCACAGACCGGCACCGACCGAACCGGATCCATGATGACATTGTGACATCACCAGCGTGTCGCTACCGGTTCGGACGAACTGGTCCGAACCGGGAGGAACCCACCTCTGCCACTGCCCCACATTCACATAACCACATGTTACGCATGGTTGCATTTGCAGCCATTTGCAGAGTCCAGTGGTCATACAACTGTGTTTTATGATGATTTTGCAGAAAACCAGCATTTTGTACCTCACGTTTTCAGCAAAACTGGCCCACAGCGAACAAAGGTTTGCTTTACAACTGCAGTGTTTGCTTAATGACCACCACAAAACATGTCGTAAAATTGGGTCGGTCATGTGGATGATCACTTCATGATCTTCACAACTTACAACCATAATGGACGGGCTCCATTATGGGCATAAGGTGAGGACTATCTGTAAAAGAATTCAATGTTTGGTGCTGATATAATAAGCAAGACAAATCGTATCCAATTAATAGATGGGAATGTTCAGGTAAGTTCAGATGGAAATCTTCGGGGTTTCCCAGTAAGCAAAGAGATTTCAGTGAAAAATACATGTTGCTCAGTACTGTTACAATGGCCTGCCTTGGTCTAAGGAAGGGTGGGGAATTATGGCCCTTTTACGATCTGTGAACTTCAACTCCCAGAATTCCTGAGCCATGCTCATGTTCACAGATCGTAAAAGGGCCATAATTCCCCACCCTTAGTAAGGAGAGAAATTCTTTTTACTTGCTGACTCTATCTAGGCATAGCTTTTTATTTTTTATTTAAAAAGAAAATGAAAACAAAGCAAAATACTCAAAGAAAGAGGAACCCCCTAATTTTCACACGCAGACCTTTGCACCCTGCTCTTTGCTACTGCTTTTCCTTGCTATTACCATGGTTGTGATAGTTGACATAGCGCTATGTGCTTCAACTTAGAGGACTTGCTTCTGGATCCGGAGACGGCCAATCACCTCCTCCTCATCTCGCCGGATCTCAAGACGGTGCGGATGGGCTGCCGCAAGCAAGACCTCTCCAACAGCCCCAAACGCTTTGATACCAACTCTCGAGTCCTGGCGACGGAAGGGTTCAAGTCTGGGCGGCATTACTGGGAGGTGGAGGTGGGGTCTGCCGACGGCTGGGCCTTTGGAGTGGCCAAGGAATCGGTGCGAAGGAAAGGGCTGACTCAATTTTGCCCCGAAGAGGGCATCTGGGCCCTACAGCAAAATGGAGGGCAATATTGGGCAGTCACCACTCCTCAACGCACCCCGCTTTTCCTGAACGAGAAGCTGATTAAAGTTAGAGTCTACTTAGATTACGAAGGAGAAGAAGTGTCCTTCTATAATGCTGACACCATGCAACACATCTTTACCTTTAACATTGCCTTCACAGAGAAGATGTTCCCGCTCTTCTCAGTGTGCTCCACTATAACCTATATTAAACTTTGCTCCTGAGATAAAAAGGATGCCTCGATAGAAGCAGCCATGGCAATGCTTGTTTTGATATGGGGCTGACCTTCAAGGGAGACACAAAGGTTTGTGGGGAAAATATGTGAGAAACCTGGCCACCTTCAGATGGCAGTGGGGCTGAAAACTAAACCTTGGGCAAAGTTGCAGAAGATGCCACCAATTTATCTACGCCATGCAGGAGTCCTGTTAATAGGCTTGATGTTTGAGCTTCTGTTTCTAACCCAACCCTATCACACAATTAGGTAGGATTTCATCTCGCCTGCCTTGGATGTTGAGAAGAAGTGTAATTTTTTTTCTTCCTTTGGAATAGCGATAGGGAATGAGTATGACAGAGAGAGGGTAGTAGAGTGTGTCAAAATTGCATACAGGACTGTCTCCCCCCCCCCCACCCCCCGCCCCAGCTGCTACATCATTCCTCCAAGAGTTACAAAGGTGATGATTTGCAACAGGGAAGTGGTGGATGGAAGGCTTTCCCTTGCCCAGTTCTTTCTCTCCGATTCGACGTTAATACAAACACTGATATGAACAGAAGATAATATTTATAGCTCCAGGTTGAACTGTGGGGTC
The DNA here is from genome assembly GCA_003457575.1 of Thermophis baileyi. NCBI lineage: Eukaryota > Metazoa > Chordata > Lepidosauria > Squamata > Dipsadidae > Thermophis > Thermophis baileyi. The sequence continues at coordinate 81,841 of QLTV01004266.1, read as the reverse complement.
CTTAGTGCTCTCTGAATGGGGATGTTTTCGTGCAGACATTTCATTATCCAACTAGGTAACATCATCAGTGCTAGAAGGGAGTGGGCTTTACTCTCTGTTTATATACAAGTGTTAGGCTATTCTTTTCTGCTTGATTGTTTGTCTCATTTGGTAGTGCCTTCCTTGATTGGGGTATTGTTTACTGCTTGTAAATTGCTTGTAAACAATAAAGGGTAGAGAAACGTCTGCAAGGAAACAACCAAGTTCAGGGAGCATTAAGAACCCCATATAAACATGGCTCTTGAACCTTGGTATAGGAAAGACAGCTGGTCAAGAGTTGCAGGAAAGAGTAAAATAATCTCTCTCTCTCTCTCTCCCTCCCTCCCTCCCTTCCTCTCTCTTTGGTTTCTCCTCAAGGTATCTTAGTGGAGGAAACAGAATGCTTGGGGCATCAAAATATAACATGCCCACACACTGTGCAGTTCCCAGGGACAGTTGAAGAAAGATTTCATCCTACAGAATCAGACACAATTAGAGCTAATGATTCTATTTACTATTAAAAAATAATTACTTTTGTTAAGTTTATTCCACCCCCCCAGCTTTAGTTCTTGGGACTTTGGGATATCTCAATGCAAATGATGCGTGACTGGCTCTTGAATGCAGGGGAGATTCTCTTTGATGTGGCCTTGCGGGTTTTTTTGCACTTGCTATACTCTGCAGCACAGAATTGATTGCTCGTGGTGAAGAGGCTTTTGCAAATAAATCCTGAAGATGTGTATGGATGCCTGAAGACACCCCCTCCCCCCTGGGCCTTGTATAAGTGCACCCAGAGAACAGCAAGCCATTCTCTTTGTCTAGCTAGGCCCATTGTGGGGATTCAGTGGGCTTTGCTTGCCCATCTCAAATAGTTTGGAATGTACCATCTGTCGGACGGGATGTTGTGGACTTGCTTTACAAGAATCTATCCTGAAATGGGACCTGGGATTGACTGAGCTTTGGTGTGGCTTGGAAGAAGCACATTTGGGAAATACAATATTGATAATCTAGGTGTGGATTTAATATACTCTCCTGTAAACTCCTGCAACCCTGAAATCAACTTGTCCACACATGTAAATAAACTGGTTCTTATCAAGGTGTTTGGACCATACTGTCTTCTTTTCATTCCCCACCCCCCCTTTGGAGTAGAATGGCCTTAGGAAACCTATCTTGATGTTCCCATGGTTAGCAAAGAATAGAATAGAATAGAATTTTTTATTGGCCAAGTGTGATTGGACACACAAGGAATTTGTCTTGGTGCATATGCTCAAGGGGGGGGGGAATTGAGGAAAGAGTGTTATTTTAAACAGTTGGTATACAGGTGGGGCATAAAGTCAATCCTGTATCATTTCCAAATTATCTGCCATCATAGGCAATGATGAAAAGCTCCTATTTTTCCTCCTCTTGGACAAGGCCTGGCATTAATAAGAGGAGGCCTTGGCCACAGGTAACAGACGCGTAGTCAGGCGTAGGGGTGAAAGCAGCAATGGGGCGTGCTTGGGGCAACAGAACTGGATTTGCATCCCAGGACCTGCCCCACACCCCATTAAGGAGTGTAGCAGGAATGTATGTTTGTTCAGGAATAAGATTTAATTGCTGGGCTCTTTATCTTCTGGGTAAGGAAAAGATAAGCAGGTATTTAGGTTCTCAGCTTGTTGGAAGGAAGGGAGGAAGAGGAAGGAAGGAAGGGAGGAAGGTTGGTTATTGGTTGTGCATATATTCTGACTTTAACATATGATTCTATATGATATCAATACTACCATCATCCACCTAGAATTTCAATTTATATTCCTCGCCACAAATTTTGAGGTTTGTGATTTATTAATCTTGCCTTTTTTTCCCCTGCCAGTAATTTCTAATAGAGACAGTGGACATCCTGGCCTTATTCCATTACTGATTTGAAAATCTGCAGAGTGCTCCATTAGCCATAACCGTTGCTTTTTGCCATTGGTACATATTTTAAACCCAAGCTTGCATATTGTATTAAGTCTTCATAGCTCCTTCTCTTATTTGACTTTTCTATCAGTGAAGTTCCCCCCCAGCTGGAAATGCCAGAGTATGTTTCTGCATTTAAATGAACCCCACTTTTCCTTCAGAGGCTTATTGGGGAGGGGTACAGTATTCTCTCTTCTGGGGTCTCCCCATAACAGCCCTATGGCTGGGCTAAGATGCTCAATTAGGAACAAAATCAGAGTCGGTTCAAAGCCCACAGCTCAGTGGTATCAGGAGGCCTTAGAAAGGTGACGAATCTTTGTTCTTTTTAAAGGAAAATGTGGGTCTTTTAAAAAAAAATTAAATAAAATTAGGCCTGTTTTATGATTTAATAGCAGCTGTGGTGGGTCTACAGCCTTCCCAGGGTTTGGACGTTTTACTTTTTGGGACAGTCACCATATTTTCTTGGAAAAAACCAAAGAACAAACCTGAAAAAAGGGGCAAATCTGAAAGAGCTCCACAAAGATTTTTTTTTTTAAAAAAAGCAATTGTTTATGACTTTCTTTGAGCAAACCCAAGGCAAGCTTTACAAAAACGCATGTTCTAATTAACAATATCTAAAATCAAGCAGTATATGTACATTTATTGACAATTTCATTTCCTTATTTTTTTTTCCCCACATGAATTTGAAAGTGATACCGTACATTCCTACGATAAATGACCACAAAAAAGGTCAAAAATGAGTTTTCGAAAAATAAATCTAAACAAGGATAGTTTTCTGAAATCAAGGATGGACGCCGGAGGGTCACCATAACGAACACTAAACGTGTCAAATACATGCATAAACCCATAGGATTCCTCCCGCCCTTTTTTTTTTTCTTTGCTGGAGAGCTGTGCGCTGTCAAGACTCATTCTAGGCAGCAGGAGGCACTGTTTCCACGCAGTCTCTTTTCCCCTCCAAAGTATATTAGCGCAGCAGGGAGTGCTTCTGGGTTGCTTAGTGTGGAGCTGCTGTCTTTGCCGACGTGGGAGGGATAAAATGTAGGGCTATTCGAGAGGGATCCTTGGCTAAGCTCTGAAGATGGTTCCCCGTTCAGGGAGGAGCGAGTTGGCATTCCGCCATAAGGCTCCAGCCAAGCGGAGCGTTAGCCTTATCTACAGGAAAGAGGAGAGCCTGTAGCATGTGGGCTCCATAGCTCAGGGGTTAGAGCACTGGTCTTGTAAACCAGGGGTCGCGAGTTCAAATCTCGCTGGGGCCTTCCCTTTTTTTCCCCCCCCCCCCCTTTTTTTTTTTTTCAAAAAAAAAAAAAAAAATCTTGCAGTCAAGTCCTTGCTTGAAGGCAACAGCAGCATTTCAAAGCTTGTACAAGACCCCAATTTTGCATAACAACCATATCACCTAGATAAACGGGCACCCCAGAATCTTTTTATTTTTATTTTTTATTTTTTGGTAAGCCCTGAAAAATAGGATCATTT
>QLTV01004266.1:13457-63666 GCA_003457575.1 Thermophis baileyi | reverse complement strand
CTCGAAGCGCCGCATATAGGAGTCCCACTTCTCCCGGGTCGGGTCGAAAGGTGCCGGTGGGTGGAAGTTGGAAATCGCGGCAGAGAGTAGGCAGAAAGGCAGCTGCCTGGCTGGTTGGAATCGCTGAAGAAGCAGTCACGGTTCTCCTGAACCCAAGCCCTCGTCGCCACTGTTAGATAGTGGGTAGAGATGACAGGAGACAGACTTCCAAGCAGCTCTTTATTTCAGCTCTTGTATCAGCAACCAGCAAAGAGCAGTCTGACAGCTTGCCCTTTTATAGGGAGCTGNGAAGTTGGACATCGCGGCAGAGAGAAGGCAGAAAAGCAGCTGCCTGGCTGGTTGGAATCGCTGAAGAAGCAGTCACGGTTCTCCTGAACCCAAGCCCTCGTCGCCACTGTTAGATAGTGGGTAGAGATGACAGGAGACAGACTTCCAAGCAGCTCTTTATTTCAGCTCTTGTATCAGCAACCAGCAAAGAGCAGTCTGACAGCTTGCCCTTTTATAGGGAGCTGTCAGACAGACCAGCCAATAGCGTTTGAGCTTTTTCCCGCTCAAACGCTGGACCTGGTTGGAACCATGCAACACAGTTATAACAGTTAGAACATAACAAATGCAATTAATGTTGTTGTAAACCAGAGGTGGGTTCCTGCCGGTTCGGACCAGCTCTATAGAAACGGTAGCGGGAATTTCCCCCTGCTCGCCAAACTGGCAGCGATGGCCGTTTGGACATGCCCCCGAACTGGCTTTCTCGGTGCCGCCGTAGGCACCGCCATCTTGTTTTTTGCTTCTGCACATGTGCAGAAGCTTGCTTTTTAGCACTGTGCATGCGCGCGTGCCCACGCGGTGCATGAAGAAGCGAACCGGCAGTGAGGTAAGTTAGAACCCACCCCTGTTGTAAACACTTTGATTATTATTTCCTAAAATGATTTGTACCCAGACAACACACTGTTCAATTGAAATTGGAATTTTTGTATGCTATAAAATAAAATAAAAACTTACTACAAAAAAACAAAAAAACCCAAATACATGCCAGTTGCCAAGTATTCAGATTTTGATCACATGATCATGAGCATGCTGTAACAATCGTGAAAAAACGGTCATAAGTCACTTTTCTCAGTGTTGTTGTAACTTTGAACTATTACTTATGTAATGATTGTAAGTTGAAGACGACCTGTATACAAGAATTTCCTTCCCCAAGATGTTGTTAGAAAGGCAGGGCTAATTCTAACATTCTGGTAAAATGTACATTATATTAGAAATGTAATGTAAGATAATATAGCCCATGTTATACATACAGTACCATGTAACAATAAGGTATTCTATAATGAATGAATAATGTCAAATATTAATATATTTAATTAAATTCATTACATTAATTCATTAAAATATTTCTCAACCTTTCTAGAACCTAGCCTAATCTAATCTACATTAATCAATCAACAAATAGCACAGCAATGTGGCCAGATGACTCTGGTAGAGCAAGTTATGCAGTAACTTCCAAGCTTTCTTCTTCATGAAAAGACTTACCGGTATCTTCACTCTTCTCCCCGTTTTTTATTAGGCCCTTATAATAGGTCTCGCTTTCAGAAAGGGCACTGAGCAAAAGGGGAGACATTCTTCGTCATTTAGATTGTTGCTAAAACTTTGCGTATTTTTGTTTCCCTTAGCATTTAAAGATATATATTTTTCCAGTACATGAGACCTGAATGGTTAATTGGTAGGTTGTGTGTGACTGTGTCATGGAATTCTCCATAGTACTTGTTCCAAGTAGGTGTGTAACTAAGGATCCTATCTTAGGAATGTTTGGTCACTGAAAAAGTTTCAGTTGAGAAAGTCAGTTTTCTGAATCACAATTGGCTCATAGGTCACCACATCCTGGCTATACAGGTTGTCTTCGACCTCCGAAGCAGTAGCTGGATTTAAGATTAATAAACAAAAATTTTTAACCAAAAACATGACACAAAATGACCAATTAGAATTAATGAATAAAAGAGGCTTTAAGGTTGAGAAACAGGTAAAATATTTAGGGGTTACCCTTATGGATAAAATAGTGGAAAAATCACGAGATGTTTTATTGCTACGGTAATAAACTTTTATATGCTCAGGGTTGGAAAGATCCTATGATATCCACATTAGACAAATGGTTAATAAAGATGACAGAACTGGCAATGATGGCCAATTAACAGCCCTCATGAGAGAAAAATTGATGAAAAAACTCATCTATAATTGGAAGCCATTTGTGGACTTTTTGCAGATGATAGAGAAAAATCAAATTTTGACATATGAATTTGATTATTGTCAATATTTACAAATGGGATTTTTTTTTTAATTTTCCCTTTTCTTTTGGGAGGAAAATGTACATTTTATTTTAGTCTTAAACTAAGAATTGAATGTCAGCATTCTTTATATCCTTGAAAGAAGTCAAAAGTTATTCTTTCTGTATATTTATGTTTTCCACTCTTTTCCTTTCTTTTGTTTACACTTCTATTCATATTCTGGTTTTTTTGCTTTTTATTGTTTCTCTGGATTGTTAGTTTATTCTGATTTTTATGTGTGTGTTTGCAAAATGTAATAACGTTATTGGAAAATGAAAAGATAGCCACAATCTATCTTTAAGAGTTCAATAAATTTACCATCATTCAACAGACAGATAAATTTAGAAATTCCAGAAAGGGACATAGAGACCAATCAAGTAAACATTCTGCAGTTTAAGCTTAAGGAGAATTAGATGCTTACAATATTGCTAAGATGTTTATTGTATGCCACCCAAATTTGCTTCTTGTGAGATGGGTGGCCATATAAATGTGATAGATGAGTGGATGGATGGATGGATGGATGGAAGGAAGGAAGGAAGGAAGGAAGGAAGGAAGGAAGGAAGGAAGGAAGGAAGGAACAACATTTTCAGATAAAATAATAGTTTTGAAAATCACTGATATAACCCATTGGTTTTAAAGCACTGTAATGACATCTATGCTCCCTATTTTTCCCTAACATACACTTTTACTTTATTTTACCTCTTCATTTGCCAGGATATCAGTCATATAAAAAACATTTGGATCATGCTTCAGGCCCATAAAAGTTGCCTCATGTGTGGTGTTGCTCCATCCATCCAGTGCTTCAGGCACATATATGTTTCTTAATCTTATTTGAAGAAAATAGTGGTTGAATTGGAAATCCTAACCCTAACCCTAACCCTAACCCCACAACTGTGGGGTTTCTAAGCCACTCCACCCAATGAACCATTCCACATTGGGTACCTTGCATTTAAACAGCCAGAAATTTCTGGGGATCCAGTAGTTATTCGAGATTTAGAAAGAAGGCAGTCACAAAATATTGATTATTGTAACAAACCTCTGAGTTCTGATGGCATCCACCTGAAAGATATTAAAGAAAACGAAAAATGGGAAATTATTGATATATTTTCTAAGTGAGAAAATATAAATTGTTACTCAGATATGGCTCAGTGCGAAAGGCCTGGAAATTAGTCCTCTGTGAAGGAAAATCAGCATGAATTCCACAAAGGTGTGTCTCACCAGTCTTTTAGAGTTTCTTCAGAATGTCAGATTGCAAATAAAGATGCCAACATTGTAATGTTCTTATATACAAAGCAATGGTAGGTCCACATTTTTAGGTATTGCATAATGTTCAGATAGATCTTTATAGAGCAATTCTCTGGTGCCATATGCTGCAAGGCATACATGCTTCTCTATATTATCTGTCATTCCTAATATAGTCTTAAAATGAAATATGTAATTGTGATATTGATAGATAGGAGTCATTAAACCTTATCCTTTGGGGAAAGGTGAACACTTTCAAAATCAATATTATTCCCAGATTAATTTTTATTCTGAGAGAATCCCAGGTCATGTGCTTAGAAAATATCCTGTATACTACAGGATTCTTTGATTCCAAGAATATTGCAGAAAATGCAACTACCAATTAACGCAGAAGAATTTGGTTTTCCGGATCTGGAGCTATATAATCATACCTTCCTATTATCAAATATTAAATATTGGAAACCAAGAATTGGTGTTAATTTTCCAATTTGGACAACTTTGGAATTTAAATATATATTGCCTTTGCTTGGATGGACAGTATGAGAATCAAAATACACTAGAACTCTAGTATGTCTGGAAACAATTATGTCAGTTAGAAAATTATGAAATGTAATATCTATTAAAAGAAGATTTGACCACTTTTCCCATGCTAGATTGACTTTATGGGAAAACTCAATTTTAAAAATTGGGAAATAGATGGTAATATGGAAAATGTTGATGGAAGCGGGCATGTTGACTTTGGACCAACTAATACACAATGAGTTAATACGTTAATAGAATAATAGAATAACTTTATTGTCACTTTGAATGTACACTAATCACCATACCTTAAAATGAAATTTTGCTGCATACAGCTCTCAAAAGGTCATCACCTCCAATTTATACACTACATAAACGTGACAAAATAAATAAATAAATAAATACAAAATTATGCATATACCCACATATATTATATGACATAGAGAAACAACACAGTCTAGTCCAGATGTATACATGTACATGGTGAGAAAAAAGAATCTTGCGAGTTTACCAGATGGATGGCATAGGGAACAAAGCTGTCACAGAATCTGGTAATCCTGCTAGAAATACTTGGAAATCACACAATGATGTGTGGAGAGACAAGTTCAGATTGTTAGTTATCTGCATCCCCAGATACTTAATACTGTTGACCACCTCTACAGCTTCATCCTTGATACGGAGTGGAGTATGACCATGCCGGCTCTGTCTAAAATCTACAATGATCTCCTTTGTTTTATTAACATTTAGAACCAGGTTACTTTTATTGCACCAGTCCACCAGAGCCTTCACCTCTTCCCTATAAGCATCTTCATTGTCATCCCGGATACGTCCCACCACTGCCGTGTCATTCGCATACTTCACAATATGATTCATAGCAGATTTGGCACAGCAGTCGTGGGTCATCAAGGTGAATAGTAGCGGACGCAAGAGACAGCCCTGTGGGGAACCCATACTCAAGGAGATGGAACTGGAAACTTTTTTTTCAACTCGCAGAAACTCATGTGGGGCCTATCAATAAGGATATCCAGTATATAATTACATAAAGAAGTATTAAAACCTAATAGGCCCAGTTTGTTCACCGAATGCTAAGGAATGATTGTGTTGAATGCCAAACTAAAATCAACAAACAACATTTGCACATGAGTATTCTCCTCCAGGTGTGCCCAAACTAAGATGAAGCACACAGGAAAGTGCATCTTTTATAGAGTGGTTCTTGCGATAGGCAAACTAATGAGTCAAATATAGGGGGAAGGCATGAAACCATATAGTCCTTTACCAATCTGTCAAACACTTCATCATAATGGAAGTGAATGGTAATCATTAGCAATAGCACTTAGACTTATATACCGCTTCACAGTGCTTTACAGCCCTCTAAGCAGTTTACAGAGTCAGCATATTGCCCCCAACACTCTGGGTCCTCATTTTACTGACCTCAGAAGGATTGAGTCAACCTTGAGCCTGGTGAGATTCAAACAGTGGTGGGCTTCAAATTTTTTAACAACTGGTTCTCTGCCCTAATGACTGGCTGTGTGGCCGTGGCTGTGTAGTCATGTGACTGGGTGGGTGACGTCATTCATCACACCCAGCCCTGCCTCCCGGCCACTTGCCTCAAAGGCAGAGGTAGGATTCAGCTGATTGGGGCTAATCCCACCACTGGCTGGCCCCACCCCCACCTGTTTTTCGGCCTGTTTTTTGGCCCTTTTCAGGCTATTTTGGGGGCCATTTTCAGGCCATTTTTCTGGCTGTTTTCAGGCCGTTTTCAGGCCGTTTTTGGCCCGCAGAAATGGCCTGAAAACAGCCAAAAATGGCCTGAAAACGGCCCAAAAATGGCCTGAAAACAGCCGAAAAAACGGCCTGAAAATGGGCCCAAAAAACGAGCAGGGGCGGGGCCAGCCAGTGGTGGGATTTGCCGGTTTGCCAAAGTGTGCATAATCTTAACTACCGGTTCGCGAGAACCGGTGCCAAATTGCAGTCAACAGAAGTAGCCATTAAGGCATGTGATGATAGTTTTTGGGGGGCACTGGTACAATGATTGCAGTCTTAAAACATGATGGAACCATGGCATGATACAACGAGAGATTGAAGATGTCTGTGAGAACAGTGGTCAGCACACTCTAAGTACTCACCTGGGGATATTATCAGGACCAGCAGCTTTCCGAGTATGAACTTTCCGCAGAACCTTCCGAACAGCAGTTGTATCAAACCTGAGCACCTGCTCACCAGGGAGGGGAACAGCCTTCCTTGCTGGAACGTTGTTTGTGGCCTCAAACCATCCAAAAAACATATTTAGCTTGTTTAGAGAATCCGTGTCACCCTTTACATGTCAGGGAAGCTGCCTTACAGTCAGTAATAATCCGAATACCTTGCCACATACATCTCAAGTCCATAGGATCTTGAAAGAAATTCTGTTCTTTCTGACTATAGCTTTGCTGTTTTTATAGCACATCTCAAATCAGATGTAGCCCAATGGCAATATTCACAGCTACAACATTTGTTAACAACTTTATTAGATCCACCAGCATTTTCACATTTGGAGACACCTACTAGAACAGCTTATTCAATTGTTTAAAACTAAAATACCTACTATTAGTATTATAGATATTTGTTATTTGTTATATTTGTTATCAATAAATCAGTTTGATATGTAGGTGTTAAGAAATGAGTAGAATTAAGAACTAGAAGTTCCTATATTGCCTAGACAATGAGTAAATGTCTTCACTTCTATATCATGAGTATCAATGAATATTGAACTACAACTTATATTATAAAAATATTTAGAATTTACTAGAATATAGAATTTACTTCTATACATTATGACTGTATAGAAAAGAATTGTCTAGGACAGCATTTTGTCAGGATAATGCTTCTTTAAGACACATGCTTTTTACCATGTCCTATACTTATTACGTTTTGGGGGAAAATAGTGGATTAACTACTGTTAATAGTAGTGGATTAACTACTAATATGACTGTGTGACAAAAATTAAAATGTTCAGACGGTAATATTCTCTCAAATTACATATTTATTTCATGAAATTTGACAGTTGGACAATGTAAATGGATTCTCCATGCCCTTACTATGGCCAAAAGATTGATAATGCAGCATTGGAAAGATAAATGTACGGCCCAATTTACCCAATGGATTGAAGTCATGATTGCCACCTAGGATAGACTGCCTAAAGATGTAGACTTTGTATGGATAATTCAAAGGACATATGGGATGCATTTATACAAAGGACAATAAGTTAAAGATGAATGATACAGTAGTTACAGTATATAAATGTGTGTATGTATATGTATATATGTGTGAGTGTGTATGTGTATCAGGGGTGGGTTCTACTTACCTTCCCTACCGGTTCTGATCGCGACAGAAGTGCGCGTTTCGCGCACGCCCCCATCACATCGCGCAAAACACCCGGAAATGAACCTCTGCGCATGCGCATAAGCCTTTGCGCATGCGCTGAGGGTATTTTTCCAAGCCGCGGCAACCGGAGGACCGGTTCGGAAGTGTGGACTGCCGGTCATTGCTGCCGGTTCGGTGAGCGGCAGTAAATTTCCACTACTGGTTCTAAAGAACCGGTCCGAACCGGCAGCAACCCACCTCTGGTGTGTGTGTGTGTGTGTGTGTGTGTGTGTGTGTGTGTGTGTGTGTGTATACCTGAATATATATACCTGAATAATATTTGCATTAGGTAAGTATATATTGCAGAATTGTAGAACTGTTTTAACAATATATTATAATTTGTGGGTTTTTGGGGGTATTTTTTTGTTTTTCTTTCACTTTTTTTAAAAAGCACTTTTTATGCATTGTTTCTTTTTTTTGAGAATGTATGTATCTACACTACCATTGTTCTTCTGTTCTATTAATTTTCTTTTTCTGTTATTACTTTAAAAGCAATAAAAATAAAATATGCATTTCCTATGCAATATTCTAGGAATTCGCGACATGGCATTTTTGCTATAGAATGTGTACAATCCTAACTTTGCTTAAGCATATCAGATGACGTGAACCATCATTTGCTGGAATAGCCCTGGGGGCAGTGATTGCATTATAAAACAAGAGAAAGATTTTATGTGAGAAAGCCAGTTTTCTTGGATTCTCAACCACATTACTAGGCTGTTCAGCACTATTTGCTCTCCAGAAAATACAGTCAGATGGAAAGATGATGGAGTCCTTCTGTAAGTGAATTATTTTGTTCTGAGTTTCCAATGCAGGTTAAAATGCATAACTATTTGTAACTCAGTATTATAATAAGCCTATGAAGCCAGAGATTTAGTCCCTAATCTTTCTATTGAAAAGGATCTGAGGAGAACAGGAGTTCTGTTTCTCTGTAGTAGAATAAGCTAAACTTATTTTTATTATTGTGTTTTTCTGTGATACACTGCGCCATGCTGAGTGATGATAGTAGAAGTCAATGTATGGAAGACACCATATTAGGAACCGTTAGGATTAGGCAGACCAATAATCTGATTTTGTATAAATGAATGAACCAACCAACCAACCTTTTATTAAACTAGTAGGTTAATTGTGAATGCAGTAGGATGACTTCCCATAGTTAAAATTTTTTAAATAGAATGTTTGCATCCCATTGCCAGAAGTATTTGACTTGGAATGCCCACTTCTAAAGTGGCATCAGCTGAAATTTGTGTGTATCTCAGTGTAGTGGAGTAAATGAAAGATTGTTGATTTAAGGTATTTTGCCACATACCTAATTAAAAAAACTTAGCATATTAGTACTTGCATTCCTCCATTTATTTTATCTTCTGCTGTAGTGTTGTTGTTGTTGTTGTTGTTATTATTATTATTATTATTATTTATTAAATTTGTATGCTGCCCAACTCCCAAGGGACTCTGTGTTGCCATAAAGCAAATTTTCTAATGGAAATTCATGGCACAGATCTTTGATTACTCATTTTTAGATCTTTTGTGGTTTTCCAGATCTCATAAACGCAAGTGAGATAGAGCCTATGAAATGACAGAATAAAGGATGCAGAATTATTATAATTACATCATTCAAGTAGAAAGCTTTTGTTTTTCCCCTCAATTAATTTCAAAAATAAGTTTATTAGATCATGAATCATATATTCCCCAGTTACCCTTTGAAGCATTTGACCACATAAATGAGTCAGCATTTAGCATTTATTTATTTATTTATTTGCATTTCTATGCCGCCCAACTCCCAAAGGACTCTGGGCGGCTATGATGATAGCCGCCCATAGATATTTATGATCCAAAGACACAAAAGAAGAAATCTTAGAATAGCATGGGGATTGAAGAAGAGGGAAAAGTGACATATCAGGGCTGCCAATTTTTGCTTTATTCTTGTTGGGTTCTGTTACCGTTTAATTTTAATTTTGTATTATTATATTATTGGCTTTAACTATATATACTACTCAGTGCTGCTTACATAAGATGAGCAGCCATATAAATTAAATGTTACAGAAACATAATTAATTGGACTTAGATTATTCTGAACATTGTGCACATTATTCAAAACAATTTGGAATTCCTCAGGATAATTACAATATTATAAATTCAACTGCATAAAATATATTTTAAAAAATCCTCTGTGTTACAGTATATTGCAAAACACATGGAATATATTTCTACAATGACTATGATAATGATCTATCACCATTGTTGTATGTACACTGAGAGCTTATGCACTGGAGACAAATTCCTTCTGTGTCTAATCACACTTGGCCAATAAAGAATTCTAATTCTAATTCTAAAAATTCTAATTCTAATTCTAATTCTAATTCTAATTCAAGGCTGTGATTCCATATCCAGTCGACTTGCCTTTATATTGAATTTTTTTGGGAAATCCATCATCAACAATATTTTAACCCATCATTAACACGATTTTCCATTTCCAATCATACTCGAGACTTATCATAAAAATCATACTGGATTATTAATAGCAGTAGCTAGATTTTTTTGATGTGGCTGGTGGGAATGCTTATACATCAATATTAACCCCAGTCCTTGTCAAAACATAGACACGCTCATGCAGTTTTCTTGGCAACAACTTGCCATTCCCTGTTTCTTAGAGCTGAGGGAGAGTTGACTGGCTCAAAGTTCCCCAGCTGGCTTTGTGCCTAGAGCGGGACTAGAGCTCACCACCTCCTAGTCTTAGTCCTGTGCCTTAACCACTACACCAAAAAATATCCACTTCCCCCCTCCCCCAAAGAGGATGCCCAGTAGACACGCCAATTAGCTGCTGGGGACGAGAACAGAAAATTGGGGGAGAATTCAAAGGGATTAAAATGTTCCAAACCATGACAAGATGCACTCCATGTTGCAATGTTTTTCAATCTATTGTCCATCCTCTAAAATATTCAAAAGCTGTTAGATGCAAGTGAAGTAGATATTAGTAGAGAATAAGAAGAGATATTTAGGATAAAAATAAATTCTTCCCTTTTTTTTGCTTATTTCTAGTACTACTTCTTTTAGTACTATTCTTGGGTGTGCCGAGATCAGAAAATCATGTTACCAATGTGGAAGAGTGTTTCCAAGAGCCTGAATATGAAGACTGGCTGGCTATTGCCAGGCATGGTCTAAGAAGGACCTTGAAACCTAAGACAATTGTGATTGTCGGAGCAGGAATTAGTGGACTGACTGCCGCCAAATTACTCAGAGAAGCTGGACATCAGGTAATTACCCAATTGCCTTTTTACTCAGCTGATGAAAAGACAAATGAGATGTGTTTGGGATGGTTTCGGAACACAAGCTGTCATTGGGATGGGCAAGTAGAGGTAGTCCTTGACTTTCAACTGTTTGTTTAGTGACCTTTTGAAGTCACAACGGTACTGAAAGAAGTGAGTTATGACCAGTCCTCATACTTACAACTGTCACAACTTCCCCATGGTCACATGATCAAAATTTGGATGTGTGTCAACTGGCATGTATTTATGATGGTCATGTGAATCACCATTTGCAACCTTCCCAGCTGGCTTCTGATAAGCAAAGTCAATGGGGGAAGCTGGGTTTGCTTAACAACCATGTGATTTGCTTAACAACCATGGCAAAAAATGGTAAAATTGGGCACACCTCACTTAATAACTGCCTTGCTCAGCAATGGAAATTCTGGCCCCAATCGCGGTTGTAAGTTGAGGACTACTTCTATAATATTTGATGAATAGCACTTAGCACTTAGCTATAGCACTTATATACCGCTTCACAGTGCTTTACAGCCCTCTCTAAGCGGTTTACAGAGTCAGCATATTGCTTCCAACAATCTGGGTCCTCATTTTCCCACCTCGGAAGGATGGAAGGCTGAGTCAACCTTGAGCCTGGTGAGATTCGATCTGCCAAACTGCTGGCAGCCAGTGATCAGCAGAAGTAGCCTGCAGCCTGAATAATATAAAGACTAAAAATTAATTATAATTTGTGAATATTTACTTCAATTATTTGAATTTTTGATTTAATTGATGGTCTCAAGAGACTGGAGACAAAACCAATTGGATGACCCTGGGCCAGTCACTCTTTCTCAGACCCTGGAAGGAAGCAATGGCAAATCACTTCTGAAAATACTTTGCCAATAAAACTGTAGGTACTTGTCCAAGTAGGCTTTGAGAGAGGGAGGAGGAGGAGGAGGAGGAGGAGGAGGAGGAGGAGGAGGAGGAATTAAAGGACCAAACTTTATAATAATTGCTGTAATATATTAATAGCCAACAGAGAATATAACTCCAGCCAATAAGGGTTTGCAAAGGTAAATCAAGGTTCACGTGAAATCAAAGGGAGATTTGCAAGGGGAGGCACACATAGGTACAGAAAACCAAACACTTAATGAGAAGAGAGAGAAATTAGAACAATCCATTCCTCATCAGTACTCTTTTCTCCTAGGTTGTGATCTTGGAAGCCAGTAACCGTGTGGGAGGACGCATAAAGACTCACCGAGAAGAAGACTGGTATGTGGATGTGGGGCCGATGCGATTGCCCAAAACTCACAGGTAAGGTTGATTGAATGGTCTTTCTCCATCCATCATCTGATGTGAGAGGCAAATTCATTCACATTTAATAAATTGTTGCCTTCCTGAAATGCTAGGTATATTGTTAGAAAAATGAGAACTGTTAAATTGCTTACTGGAACAGGACAACAGTTGTGTTGATAAGGACTTGGCTCTGAAAACTATCCAGAAAGCTTGCACTAGTACATCTTGCAACATCATTTCTGGGTGGCCCATATAAAAGTAAAACTCATTTAAAGACATCTAATAGCAATAGCCATAATAAATCTCTATAGAGTGGTAAGCGGTAGCCAATTTCATGGGCCTCATCAATGTCCTAAACCTGGGAAAATGGCCACATTTTTAAAGTTTTCAAAAATGCCAGCTGCGTCAAGGCCAGCTAGATTTTGGATGGTGGTGGAGAGTTCCAGAGAGTAGGACTAGAATTGTGTAATTTTGGAAACTGTACTATTATTTCAAACTTGTGTATTAAATTAAGGATAGATACTTCCTTGAAACTGTTTGACTCTCCTATAAAGACTCTGTTTCTGTCATGGAAAGCTGAGGTGTGAAACTTTTTTCAAAAATATAATTTTACAGTGGGGGTTATACCAATTAATGGAGGATCTTTTTTATTTTATTTTTATTTATTTGTCAAGCATGTATAATATAACAGATATAAGTATAAACATGTTTATGAATACATGAAATGGATACAAATAAATGGGGACAGTAGGACAGGGACGGTAGGCACGTTGGTGCGCTTATGCACGCCCCTTAAAGACCTCTTAGGAATGGGGTGAGGTCAACAGTAGACAGTCTAAGGTTAAAGTTTTGGGGGTTGGGGGATGAAACCACAGAGTCAGGTAGTGCATTCCAGGCATTGACCACTCTGTTGCTGAAGTCGTATTTTCTGCAATCGAGTTTGGAGCGGTTCATTTTGAGTTTGTATCTGTTGTGTGCTCGTGTATTATTGTGGTTGAAGCTGAAGTAGTCATTGACAGGTAGGACATTGTAGCAGATAATTTTATGTACAACGCTTAGGTCGGACCGAAGACTGCGAAGTTCTAAATTGTCTAAGCTCAAAATTTCAAGCCTGGTGGCATAAGGTATTCTGTTACGATCAGAGTAGTGGAGGACTCTTCTTGTGAAATATCTCTGGACTCGTTCGATTGTATTAATGTCCAATATGCAGTGCGGGTTCCAGACAGATGAACTGTATTCAAGAATTGGTCTAGCAAAAATTTTGTATGCTCTAGTTTGGAGTTCAGACCGAAGGCAGCGTAGTTCTAACTTGTCTAAGCCCAAAATTTCAAACCTGGTGGCAAGTAGTCATTAGGATTACAAGCTATTACCTGGATCATGGTCAGTCTGTTTCTAAGGTGCAATTTCAGGAGAACAATGGTAGGGACAGACAATTGTCCTTGGTGGTCATTGAGAACCAGATAAGGCTAGAGCAGAACAATCCTTAATCTGACAAATTTGTGTTTTTCTCTTGCTGTGATAAAGAAATAAGTTCGCAAATAAATCTGGGTTTCTTTTCCCCCTTCACAGAATTGTACGTGAATACATTAAAAAGTTCAAACTTTGTCTAAACCCATTCAATCAGACTGATGAGAATGGCTGGTATTTAATTCAAAATGTCAGACAAAAAATGACACCCAACAATCCTGAAAACTTTGGATACCAACTTAATCCCAATGAGGAGGGAAAGTCTGCAAACCAGCTGTTTGATGAGACGCTGAACAAGGTAGTTTTAAGGAGTAGACTGGATGTACAAGCAGACAAATCTAATGTACTCGTATACTTATGGTTTGTATTTTGAGAGTGGTAGAATAATATCAGGGATGGGAAAGGTTGGGGAAGGCTGCTATAATACTTACTGACATAATGTGCATAAAGCACTTTATATCACATACAGAATATTATATTAAATAACATGAAATATTAAAAACGTGCACATTAAATAACAGAGGCACACAATTCAGTCTAGTTTTTAATAATTTTAATAGTCTTAAGGATTTTTTAATAGTTTTAATAGTTTTAGAGCAGGGGTGAAATGCTCCCGGTTCGCTCATACCTGTCGGTCGCCGTAGAGCCGGTCGTCAAGGTAGCGCGAGGCGCCGCCCACCCGCCCGGACGCCGCCCGGACGCCACCATTTGGGTTCTTTTACCCTCTGCGCATGCGCAAAGTGGTGGCGTCCGGGCGGCATCCGGGCGGGTGGGCGGCGCCTCGCGCTACCTTGGTGACCGTCTCTACGGCGACCGACAGGTATGAGCGAACCGGGAGCATTTCACCCCTGTTTTAGAGCCATGGTAGTGCACGTGGTTAGAGTGCAGTACTGCAGGCTACTTCTGCTGCCTGTCGACTGCCTGCAATTTGACAGTTCGAATCTCACCAGGCTCAAGGTTGACTCAGCCTTCCATCCTTCCGAGGTAGGTAAAATGAGGACCCAAATTGTTGGGGACAATATGCTGACTCTGTAAACCGCTTAGAGAGGGCTGTAAAGCACTATGAAGCGGTATATAAGTGCTATTGATATTTATATTATGGTTAAGCCACCTAGAATCACTTTGCATATTAAATAAATAATTAAAAAGATAAGTAGATACAATTTTATCAAAGGGCGCTTATACAAAAATCTATCTATCTATCTATCTATCTATCTATCTATCTATCTATCTATCTATCTATCTATCTATCTATCTATCTATCTATCTATCTATCTATCTATTATGTATGTATGTATGTATGTATGTATGTATGTATGTATCTATTTATTATGTATGTATGTATGTATGTATGTATGTATGTATGTATCTATCTATCATCTATCTATCTATCTATCTATCTATCTATCTATCTATCTATCTATCTATCTATCTATCTATCTATCTATCTATCTATCTATCTATCTATCTATCATCATCTATTGTGTCAATCTATCTGGCAAATGTCCTAGAAAAGTTGCAATTTGGTATTAGATACAGGATATTAATTTTCCTGTTTCAAAGGAAACAGGTGAAAACAGAGGCTGCATTTAATGTGAAAGTGGTCATCCCTTCTCAGACGCGTTTTCCCAAAAGAAGCAGGTCTTCTTAATGAGCAAAGGAGAACATTCAAGTAGTGATACAAATTACACAAAGCAAAACAGGAGAGATTTTTTTTTTTTTGCTTCATTTATAAGGGGAGACCAACTTAGTTCAAGGCAAATGCAAATGGAAGGAAGTTGCAACTAACTATATGTATTCTCCTGCTCAGGTCACAGACAACTGTACTCTTCTGAAGGAAAAATACGATTCGTTTTCCACAAAGGTAAAACTGATGTTATTTTTCATTCTTCTCACAAAATGAAAAATCTTCTTCAGATGATTATGTTGTTTCCAATAATCTACTGTATATATATAAAAATGGCTGTGTGTGTGTGTGTATGTTCCAGCATAACTCTGGAACGCCTCGAGCAATTTCAACCAAACTTGGCACACACATGACTTACTCTCCGGAAACAAATACTGTGGGGGTAAGACACCCCTAACACCCCTCGGGGTGTCTGTGTGTCTGTGTGTCTGTGTGTCTGTGTGTCTGTGTGTCTGTGTGTCTGTGTGTCTGTGTGTGTGTGTTCCAGCATAACTCTGGAACGCCTGGGCCGCTGAAATGAAAAGGAATGAATTATATCTATACTGTCAAATCACAGTGAGATAAATAAATACCCAGGCAACACCGGGTTATCAGCTAGTATGATTATAAAAATAACATCAGCGGTCTAGGGGTATGAGTATGGAATTAAAGAAGAATGAACAACATTAATAACTTGCTATGGCTTTTCAACACTAATAATAAGGGAAAAGGTCAATTTCAACTGACAATGCATTTATCACTGTGCATCATCCTATATTAATGTCAAGGTCAAAGGATCAGGACAATCCATTAAAATGCAGCATAGAAGATTTATTCAAGCCTACACCGAAGAATCCGGTCAGCTAAGGTTCAGCATTACATTGGAACTAGATAAGGGTCAATGGAATTCAGAAGGGGATGGACTTGTGCCATCTGTGGGAACCTAATGACTCTAAGCTGATGATGCACATAACTCCACTCACTCACCCCACCCCATTCTGCCTGTTCTTCTACAATTAACAACATAACTGGTTTTGTAGAAAGAGAATTTAATTCCTTTTCCCCTGCTGTTGTCGGGGTGTGTGTGTGGGGGGGAATTGGCAATATAACTTCTTACGGTTTTGAGGCAGAAAGGGGCACGAGCCTTGGGGATTTAATTAAATTAATTAATTGTATTTCTATGCCGCCCAACTCCTGAAGGACCCGAAGGATTGCCCCTGCAATCTGCACTTTTCAGGATCTGCCACATGCCACTTACCTTCAGGTGGTGTTTTCTTTCTGTTGGCATACCCCGCAGCCGACCTGAGGCTTCTCTGGGTCGCATTACAGCTTCATTCGTAAAGTGGCTTCAAAGAATGCTCTTCTGCAGCCTTTGCAGCCTACAAAATCCATGAGAAATCCTGTCCCGTTCTCACCTGATTTTCAGAGGCTCCAAATGACATACAAGAGCATAGTCCTCTTGCATGACCTCCAAGGTCCCCCAAAAAATCACATGAGAATGGGGCATGCTTTCAAGAATAGTTGTTGTTGGATGTGGGTGAACATTGGCATGTCACCCAAAACATCATGGTGTGTCACCTTTGTAACATGTCTCATAGGTTTGCTATCACTGTGGTAGCCTATGGATGTATTGCCATACTGTTTCCCTCATTCACCTACCTACTGCACTTTTCCAGAAACTTCAGTTCTTGACCTCCTAAGGTTGTCTGCCTTTGCATTAGATCAGTGGTTCTCAACCTTTCTAATGCCGCGACCCCCCGCGACCCCCACCCCGCTGCCACGACCCCCTCCCTGCCCTCGCTGGACAGCCGGTAGCCACGGAAGCAGGAGACTTCGCCCACCTGCCCGGACGCCGCCATTTGAGTTCTTTTACCCTCTGCGCATGCGCAAAGCGTTCTGCGCATGCGCAGAGGGTAAAAGAACCCAAATGGCGGCGTCTGGGCGGGTGGGCGAAGTCTCACGCTTCCGTGGCTACCGGCTGTCCGGCGACCCACAGGCACGGCCGAACTGGGAGCATTTCCAAGATGGCGGGCTAGCGCGCGTGGCGACCCCTGTGAAAAGGTCGTTCGACCCCCAAAGGGGTCGCGACCCACAGGTTGAGAACCGCTGCATTAGATCCATGCAATCAAACAAGAATTCTACTGTATATTCATGAGTGACAAAATTCAGTATTTCCCCCCATCAAATATTCTTTGTATATTAGGAATATCTCATTAAGGAAGGAAATTTGAGCAAAGGAGCTGTTGAGATGATTGGTGATTTCCTGAATGAAGAAGCTGGATTTCATAACTCATTCCTTAATTCTGTTATGGATCATTTCATTTTTTCGAATAACAGGTAAACAAGATGGTGGGGGGGGGAACCAAAGGCTACTTTTTAAAATAGTTTATTTCATGTATTTTTTTTCATTTAGTGCATTTCTTGTTATTTATTTTGATTGTTAAATTTTGTCTCTAACTTTTTTTAGAATATAAATTATATTTAATATCTTCTTGGCGATTATGACAGTTAAAATAGTACTGAACAGAAACAGAAACTAATCTTTGATCTCAAGTAGATGGGCTAAAATAACTAGTATTGGACTGCATTGTCAAATATTGTCAAGGTTCTGACTGATGAACCCAAGCAAATCAGTACTCCGAAACTCCATCTTCTTCAAAGCACTAATGTATTGAGTACATCAATTGGGCACAGATAAGCTTAAAAACAACTCTGGCTATTTCCCGCTCTTTTGCATAGTTAAAACCTAAGCATCCCCCCTCCCCCCTAGGTCGCAGGTCCTGTTGTCCAATTGTGTGCTATGTCATCTCCTTGGCAACAGGATTCAGTCTCTAGTCAGTGGCAGTTGGAATGACCTTGGTTCCCAGGAGATAGCAAGTTGTTTTGGCAGATGTGCATTCTGAGCCTCCCCCTCCCCCCCGAGCTGTGTGGCAACTTCAGAAATGGAAAGATGGCTGCGACAGGGCTGACCCGTTTCAGAGTTGACATTAATTGCATTGTCTTCAGAAGCAATGAACATTTTTTGAGATAACTTAGAAATAACTGATAAACTGTACTTGTATTTGTTTTTTGTTTTTCCTTCTCTCAAATTCAGTTTTGATGAAATTACTGGTGGATTTGATCAACTTCCTCAAAGTTTCTTCCAGCAAATGGTTAGAATTGTCCATTTCAATTGCACTGTGGAGAAGATACTTCGCACCAAAAACAAAGTGAGAGTCTTCTACAAATGGTTGTCCAGGTCTACATCTCTAGTTGCTGACTATGTCCTCATCACAGCTACAGCAAGAGCCACACGACTCATCAAGTTTGTGCCACATCTTTCCATTCCCAAGACCCGGGCATTGCGGTCTTTGACTTACGCAAGTGCTACTAAAATTGCCTTGGTTTGCACTGAGAAGTTTTGGGAGAACGATGGGATCCATGGAGGGAGATCAATCACAGATCTCCCATCACGAATAATTTATTATCCAAATCATGACTTCCCCCACGGAATAGGCGTCCTTCTGGCATCCTATACTTGGTATTCTGACTCTGATTTCTATACGACACTCAGTGATGAAAAGTGTGTTGATGTGGTGATGGATGACCTTGTGGAAATCCATCAAGTATCTAAAAATTATCTCAAATCAGTCTGTGGCAAATACGTGGTACAAAAATGGACCCTTGATCAATACTCTATGGGAGCATTCAGCACATACACCCCATACCAGATTACCCATTATTCTCACATACTGGCCCAGAATGAAGGGAGGATCTACTTTGCTGGTGAATACACAACTCATCCACATGGTTGGATTGAAACTTCCATGAAATCTGCCATAAGGGAAGCAATTAATATCCACAATGCATAAAAGAATAATTTATTGTGGAAGAATTTATTTGTTTATTGAAGAATAATTTGCTTACAGAAGAATCATTTGGCTGTGACTCCAGATAAGTGTCTGGGAGCAGCTCATGGTGTTGTTAGCTCACAATGACAAACTATCAAAAGCTGCATGCCAACCAGACAATGCAAATAAAAACAACTAGTTATAAGACAAACTTGGGAAAGTATGTCAGGAGTTGGAAGCATGACTCGGAAGAGTTATGATAATCACCTGCAGGAATTCAATTGCAACTTTCCCACTAAAAATGTTCCAGCAAAAGGTGCACTAGTATTGCACGAGGACCTTATTTTTTGTTTAATCTGCAATTCCATATTAAATAGCAATAGCACTGAGACTTATATACCACTTTACAGTGCTTTACAGCCCTCTCTAAGCAGTTTACAAAGTCAGCATATTGCCCCCAACAATCTGGGTCCTCATTTTACCCACCTCGGAAGGATGGAAGGCTGAGTCAACCTTGAGCCGGTGAGATTCGATCTGCCAAATTGTAGTCAGCTGGCAGTCAGCAGAAGTAGCTTATAGTACTTCATGCTAACCACTGCAAAGTCCAGATTGACTTTTTATCAATGATCCACATATTCTTGGGTTATAATTTAAATGTTTTTGTTGTTGTTTCTAACCCATAATGCTTTCTAATTTCTAAATGAAATATTTTAAACCTCAATGGTATTGTTTATACTGTTTCTTTATTTTTCTATTCATGGTCTTGCTATATAAAGACAGATCTACTGCCTCAGCAGACTAGCCAAAGCAAGGCATTTTTGCAGAATGTGATCTGAACACAACAGCCAATGCTATCTGGCATCCATAATTACATAATATTCTATATTTTATATAAACTATCTCAACATACTTCTATTCATTCTAATATTATGGACCATAACTACAAATTAGGGGATGAAACGTTGCCAAGGACACTTTCCGTGGTCATGAGGCCAGCATGACTATACGCCAAGGCAAATGGAATGCTGTTACATTCCCACCGAAGTGGTACCTATTTATCTACTCACATTTTCATACTTTCAAACTTCTTTCAAACTGCTAGGTGGGCAGAAGCTGGGGCAAAGAACGGGAACTCACCCCATTGCGCAGCACTCGGGTCTCGAACCCAGGTTGTGAGCTGTCCAGTGTCTTTAACCTCTGAGCCATACTGCTCCCTTTATGGGAAGGGATAGACTACCCCAAAACATTACTTTAACACACTACCATCTTGGTGGAGTATTTGTGGAGGCCACAATATTGCTGCAAAGAACTACAATGCTATCAGCTGTTTGCTCTGTAGCATTTTAGACATTTATTTTTTTTCAACACAATCTAAAAGTGAAGTGGGACAATGAGGCTGCTGGGCTGCAAGGGAGGTATTTGGGAGTAGACTGGTATTCCCTAGTATCACACAGTCCTTCCCAAGGTTGAAGATGTATTAATGTTACTAACAGAAGTCCACATGCCCCTCAACAATTCAATCATATTTCCTCTGTCAACTTGGTTGTTGCACTGGTTGACTTCGATAAAACTTTTGGAGACTAGAGCCATGACAATATCCTTACACACACTCACATTACAAAACAAACTAAGCAACATATAGGGATTTTAAAATATCAAGCAGTTTGACAGCTTGCATAATTTTAATTTTAGGAAACCACACACTCTCATATTTCCCAGAAAGCAGGATAGGAACATTCTTGCTTTATAAGAACTTAAGATTCTATGGACTTTGGTCTCAGACAGAACCATCTAATGATCTTCCATGACTCAGAGTGTTGGTGTAATGTAAAATTATGTATTGTATGGAGACATTTTTCTCCCATTTTTTAATATGAACTGAATAATATAAGACAAACAAAAGGAGTCCCAACCTCACATAGTTTAGCATATACTGTAATTTCAGTATGAACTCCACTATTACAAGATGCAATAGTCACTAAGTTGAATAGCTTTGATAATTTCATAGAGGATTAGATTATTAGTAATTGCTACTCATGACTGTTACATAATATTTTTCTCCTTTTGTTCTCTTCCAAATAACCACATTGATTGGCTCTGATGTGGCCCTTGTTAGGTGGGTTAGATATGCAACTTACATTTCTGAATGTGCTTTCTCAGTTCTACTAGCACATCACGGTTCCTCAAACTGTATATCAAGGGATTCAGCATGGGAGTCACAATGTCACAGAACAAAGAGGCCACCTTATCCTGTTCTGGTGTTCGGTAAGACCTGGGTCTCATATATTTAAAACTTGCTGCCCCATAGAAGAGCCCCACCACACAGAGGTGGGAGAGACATGTACCAAATGCTTTATGCCTTCCTTCCACTGATTGCATTCCCAGGACCGTCAAAAGGATAGAGATGTAGGAAGCCAGGATGATGGAGAAGGGACCCAAGAGTAATATACTGCCAGTTAGGAACAACCAATTTTCATAGGTGGATGTTTCAGAACAAGATAATTTCAGCAGAGCTTGGACTGTGCAGAAGAACTGATTCACTCTATTAGACTTACAGAAAGGCAGCTGGAGCACACAAAAAGTGTGCACGATTGAATGAAGAATCGCCCCAAACCAGATTCCACCCGACATGGTCACACATACCCTCCTGCTCATGAGAACTGGATAGTGCAACGGTTTGCAGATGGCCACGTACCTGTCATAAGACATGACGGTCAGTAGGAGGCACTCTGCTCCTCCCATCATGATGGTGGAAAAAATTTGAGTCCCACATCCAGCCAATGAAATTGTATTGTCTTTTTTCCAAAAATCCATGGACATTTTGGGGACAATGCTAGAAGTCTGGCAGATGTCTATAAAGGAGAGCTGGCTGAGGAAAAAGTACATAGGGACCCTGGAATATGAACCTGTGACAATTACAAAAAAGAAAAGACAGTTTCCCAGTAAGGCAACAAAAAAAGTCAATAGGATCGCCCCAAAGAAAACTGTATGTATCACCGTGTGATTCAGAAGTCCAAGAAGAATGAATTCAGTCCACAAAGTTCTGTTCATTATTTCCATTATGAGTTCTCCTGAAAACATAACAGAAAATATTGGAATTAAAGCTAGAAAATCATGGGAGGTTGAGATGAAAACTACATCAAAGCTGGTAATAGTTGGATAAGAATCACATATGCAGACGTCTGTAGAGATTCTCAGTCATCTAGGTCATGACTGAGAATCTCTACAGACTTTTAGCTATACCATTTGGGATGAACACCCTTTGAATGGTGTGGGAGTAGGAATGGATTTCCAGAGGAAAAATTGCAGACTACAGGAACCAGGAATACTACTCAGGTGACCCTGAGGACACAGATAAACCTCCAAGTGCTTCAACAGCCCTCTAAAAGGATTCAAATGACCAGCTGTCTGCAAGGAATATAAATCATTCCATTCCTCACCATCCACTCAGAGCTGAAGAAGCTTCTTGGATGAGAAGAGAAATGTCTTCAAAAGAAAAAACAAGAAAGTCCAGTTGCCTCCTGAAAAAGCACCTTTGGGACACATATATACACACACATGAACACACATACAAACACATACACCTGCTGTCAGAAAATCTTTGAATCCTTTGCTGAGCTATCTTCCACTGTCAAACAGGTTTTTTTAAAAAACAGTTCTTCGGTATTAGGAAAAATATCCTGGCTTTAAATTCTACCTATTTCTTTAGAGAAAATTGTGGCCCTGAACAGATGTCCTTTCATTATTACATCTGCAGTTTCAGTTTCTGAGTGAAAAAATGTAGGTCTGTCTTCTGGAAATGCATTTTATTTTTTTTTCCCACAGGACTCCAATTATTATTCTAAGCATCAAGATTGTGTCTCACGTCCATAATTGCTTTCTTACCTATGCATTCAATCATCCACCTTTGTAATATGATCTTTGCCCTGAAGAAATTGGGGCTAAAGTGATGTCTGATGATTTTTAGAAATTCAAATATTCTTCGCAACAACCCAATGTCAATCCCAAAGCCATTATTACCTGCTAGATAGTATATATTACTTTCATTCATGATTTTCAGGCTTTCTCCTTGTGCTTCATTTTTAGCTGCATTCTTACAATAAAATACTTTCCACTGTCCAGTAACTTCTGCTATGTTGAACAAGCTATGGTAAGTCATTGTTTTGTTTTGAAAGAATGGCTGACTAATTATTGCATCAGTCAGCAACTGGAAATCTCACACCTCCAGGATGAAAAAAAAAAAATCTTTCAGGACTTCACTCACTATTCCCAAGGCTTTAATTTGGGACTGACTAAAGTGAGTAATTGCCCTTGAGATGTTGAGAAGCAGAGTGACAATGAAATAAAGGTAGTCCTTGACGTACGACCACAATTGAGCCCAAAATTTCCATTGCTAAGCAAGGCAGTTGTAAAATGAGTTTTGCCCCACTTTATGACCTTTTTGCCACCGATGTTAAGCAAATTACTGCAGTTATTAAGTGAATCTGGCACCCTCCATTGACTTTGCTTGTCAGAAGCTGGCTGGGGGTGGGGAGGTTACAAATAGTGGATCACATGACCCTGGGACAGAACACCCAAAATAAAAGCAACAAGCAACCAAATTTTGATCATGTGATCATGGAAATGCTGCAACAATCATGTGTGTGAAAACTGGTCATAAGTCACTTTTTTTCATAACTTCGAAGAGTCACTAACTGAATGGCTGTAAGTAAAGGTCTAAGTGTATAGCAAACCATCATCTTTGATTATTAGACTGGACAGGGTCGTCTCTAATATTCAGCCATTCTGACTCCAATCTGCTGCACCAACGAGTTTATTTAAAAGAGGTTGATTGATTACTTTATTGATTTGGATGAAGGGAACATAAACAATAATCAGTAAAGTAACTTGGGCATCATAGAACTGTAGACGAAACTGCATTCGGTTTATCATTGTCATGATTTATTTATTAATTAAAATTATATGCCACCCATCTCTCAGTTGGAAGTGACTGAATGGCTTACAAGATAATGAAACATACAGATATAAAGACAATTATATGTATAAAAACACATTAAAATCACCAAATATTAAATACAGACTAAGAGACCACTGGTTTGGAGCACAGCAGTGCTGGCACCTTCTCTGACATTGCACCAACCAGGGGTGGGCTGCTACAGGTTCGCCTGGGTTCGGGAGAACCCATAGCTAAGTTTATGGCCGGTTCGGAGAACCTCCAAATCCCACCCCTGGCTGGCCCCTCCACCCCCTCCCCGCCCCTCCCAGGAGTCTCCACGCGGCCCATTTTGGATGCGAGGTAAGTGCAGGGCCCGTGCGGAGGCTCAGAGAGGGGGGAAAACGGGCCTCCCGGAAGCTCCGGAGGGCCTCTGGAGCCCAGGGGAGTCAGTTTTCGCCCTCCCAGAGGCTCGAGGAAAGCCTCCGGAGCCTGGGGAAAGCGAAAACGCCCCCCCCCCGCAGTGGTGCAGGAGGACGACTAGGCCACAGCCACCATGGCCACACCCACCCAGCAACCGGGCAGAGAACCCGTTGCTGAAATTTTTGAAGCCCACCCCTGGTACCAACCCACCTCCGGCCTAGAGCTTCTCCATCAGGGCCTCATACCAACTGGCAGAGCCCGGGTTTAAGGCTGTTCTTGAAGTCCAGAATGGTGAGGGCAGATCTCACTCTGATTGCAAGATGTTCCAAAGGGCGGGGGCCATGGCAGAAAAGGCTCTTCTCATGGACTCCACCAACTGAAATTCTTTGGCTGATGGAGTTCGCGGTAGGCCTCTTCTGCCAGAATGAGTGGGGTGGGCAAATCCCATTGGGATGAGATGGTTCTTCAGGTAACCTGGACCCGTGCCATGATCCGTTCTAACAAAGCTATTTTTACCCAGTAATTATAATTTTGGGATGTATCGTTTTTTTAAAAATTCAAACACAGCTCCTAGCTTCTATTTCCACCCCCCTTAACTTTCTAGCTAGTCTCTTTAAGGAAATCAGCCCATCTAACTATCTTCATAAGAACAAATCGATCTGCTCTGTAGCAATTATAAGGCTATAATATTTACTTTCACACAATGGAACATTTTACTTTTAAAATTTTGTGGTGCCTTTGAGTATTGATTCTTGGTGACTGCCTACAAAAGTCACAGCAGTTTCCTTGGCAATATTTTCAGCGTCAGTGGTTTGCCCTTGACTCCTTCTTCCTAGGGCTGAGAGAGAAGGACTGGCCCTATGTCACCCAGCTGGCTTCATGCCCAAAATGGAACTAGAACTCACAGCCTTCCTGTGAACATGAACATATGAGTGAATATTATAGAAATATGCTAGAATGTCTGTCTGGAAAATTATTTTCTTATGTGTAGCCCAGTATATAGATAGACAAAAGCAGTGTCCTTGTGAATTGGGGGTTCATTCGTGTATCCTCCATAAATTATAGCATGGTTATAAAATAGTCCTCTTGTTTACATTTCCCCTTTTAATAAATAATGTACATGTTCATTTATTGTATGCAAACCCATTTGCACAGGGCTCCTTTTATCTCTTTGTTTCTTAGAGAGTAAATACATGGGTTCAAAAGAGCAGATACCACATTGTAAAAGAGAGAAAACTTCTTGTCTCTTTCTGGCTTGCAGCTGGAAGCTGGGCGCATGTACATGAACATGGCAGCACCGTAGAAGAGAGTCACCACTGTAATGTGTGAGGTGCAGGTGGAGAAAGCTTTGAACTTCCCTTCTGCAGAGCGGATCTTCAGGATAGCACTCAAGATGAACATGTAAGAGGTCACAATCAAAGAAAGGGGGGTCATGAGCAGGATCACCCCCAACACAAAGTCCACCACCTCATTAACACGTGTGTCGGCACAAGCTAATTCCAAGATAGCTGGCACTTCATAAAAGAAGTGGTCGATCTCGTTTGGGCCACAATAAGGCAAGCGCATAGTGAAGCCGGTGTGCATCATGGCAAAGAGGAAGCCACAGGCCCAGGACCCGACTGCCATCTTAACACAAATTGACTTGCTCATCATGCTAGTGTAGTGTAATGGGTGGCAGATGGCTACATATCGATCGTAAGCCATCACGGCATAGAGAACGCATTCAGTTATCCCCAAAGGCAGGAAGATGTACATTTGAGCAGCACAGCCAGCAAAGGAGATGGCTTGTCTCTTTAAAAGGAGATGTATTAACATCTGGGGCATTGTGGTAGAACTGTAACTGATGTCCAAGAAGGAGAGGTTGGCCAAGAAGAAGTACATGGGTGTGTGGAGACGAGAGTGTATTCTGATGAGGTTGATAATGAGACCGTTGCCTAGCACAATCATCAGATACAGGATGAGGAAGAGAGCAAAAAGGGAACCGTTGAGTTTGCAGCTTGGTTGAGAAGCCCAGAAGGATGAATTCTGAGACAGAACTTTTATTTTCCCATAGGAGATTGTTTGCCATGTTCACCTAAGGTAAAAAAAAGAAGGGAGTTTATTTTTATTATTTTTTTTTAAATCATGCAGAATTAAGGAGGGCTATTTTTGCAAATGATTGTGAGCTCAATAAATCTGAGAAAACTGGTGCCATTGAATAATAAGGCTTGTGTGGAAACGCATATAGGTATCGTGCGAAGCAACTATCCTGCTGTTTTTCTGCCTATTCCCATTTAGTTTGGTGAAAGAGAAATCAAATGGAAAAAGAAATGTGGAGAAATACTCAGAGGTAACAGCCGTGTTCCAAGAAGGTGCAGCATATATATCATCATTTGGTCAAGTGGTTTCCCACATTTGCATTAAATTGTAAAGGAAGATATTCCTCCAAGTGAAGCAACCCCTTTTTTATTTAAAAAAAAAATGGCCTTAAGCTTAAATATTTAAAAGTTCTTTCAATAAAGATTGAAGAAACTGACCCAGTGAATGTCATAAAACTTGCTGTTCTAAAGTTTCTTAATATTTGAAAAACAGTAAAAAAAAATCCCAAAGGTGATTAAGAAATTAGGCTTAGCGGAACATTGTGTCTATATAGGCTTCATTACAACTATGAGCTTAATTGGAATATCTCAACTCCCAGCTGCTGTGCAAAAACCTCGGTTCCTACAGTCCACTCATGAGGAGCAGCTGTCTGGAGTACATATGAGCAATCTCACAATTTCTCCTTTCTCCAGAGAGATCTATGAGGTATCCTTCAGAACCAGCTCCTTGCCTGACCTATGGTAATTAGCCATGGTTAAAGCTGTCTTTAAAAAGGGAGACCGTAGTCTAGTAGAAAATTACAGACCAATCTCACTGTGTTGGGTCATCTGTAAAGTTATGGAATAGGTCAGGCAAGGAGCTGGCAAGGAATCAATTATAAACCAATCCATCACCCTCCACTTAGAGACAAACAACCTGCTATCTAATAAGCAGTTTGGTTTTAGAAAAAAATTGTCCTGTAATCTGCAACTCCTACACTGTAGAAACATTTGGACCACACATCTTGACCAGGGTAAAGCAATAGATGCAATTTACATAGACTTCTGCAAAGCCTTTGATTCAGTGGTGCACGATAAACTACTGTTGAAACTAAGTTCTTACGGCATCTCCGGATCCCTGCACAAGTGAAAAGTAAAATCTTATGGCATTTCTGGACCCCTGCACAAATCGATAACTGCGTTCCTGTCAAACAGGCAACAAGTGCTCAAAATAGGAAGCACTTTATCAAACCCTGTACCTCTTAACAGCGGTGTCCCCCAAGGCAGCATTTTAGGATCCACACTCTCTCTCCTTTACATCAATGACCTATGCGATCATATTAAAAGCAGCTGCATCCTCTTCGCTGATTATGTAAAATTATTTAACACCACTGACAATGCTGCTGCCCTACAAAGCGACCTTGACTATGTGTCAGAATGGTCGCGCATTTGGCAACTCCAAATCTCAACTAATAAATGCTCTGTCCTATACATTGGCAAAAAAAATCAGAACACCAAATACAAGTTGGGCGTAAACGAACTCGTAGATGACCCTCACTTTGTCAAGGACCTTGGAGTACTCATCTCAAACAATCTAAGCCCCAGAGCTCACTGTAACAGCATTGCCAAAAAGGCATTAAGAGTTGTTAACCTAATCTTGCGTAGCTTCTTCTCCGGTAACATTGTATTGCTAACTAGGGCATACAAAACCTTTGCCAGACCAATTCTTGAATACAGCTCTTCC
The DNA here is from genome assembly GCA_003457575.1 of Thermophis baileyi. Lineage (NCBI taxonomy): Eukaryota > Metazoa > Chordata > Lepidosauria > Squamata > Dipsadidae > Thermophis > Thermophis baileyi. The sequence continues at coordinate 35,536 of QLTV01004266.1, read as the reverse complement.
ACCTGGAATCCACACTGTATATCGGACATTAACATGATTGACCAGGTTTAGAGGTATTTCACGAGAAGAGTATTCCACTCCTCTACTCACAATAGAATTCCCTATGCCACCAGGCTTGAAATTTTGGGGTTGGACAATCTGGAACTGCGCCGCCTGTGGTCCGATCTAAGCATAGTACATAAAATTGTCTGCTACAACATCTTACCTGTCAACAACTTCTTCAGCTTCAACCACAATAATACACGGGCAAACAATCGATACAAACTCAAGGTAAACCGCTCCAAACTCGATTGCAAAAAATACGACTTCAGCAACAGGGTGGTCAACGTCTGGAATGCTCTACCCGACTCCATTGTTACAGCCTCAAACCCTCACAGCTTCAACCTCAAACTGTCTACCATGGACCTCACCCCATTCCTAAGAGGTCTGTGTTTATGTTTATGTTTATGTTTATGTTTATGTTTATGTTTATGTTTATGTTTATGTTTATGTTTATGTTTATGTTTATGTTTATGTTTATGTTTATGTTTATGTTTATGTTTATGTTTATGTTTATGTTTATGTTTATGTTTATGTTTATGTTTATGTTTATGTTTATACCTATTTTGTCAGCCAAAATGCATTCTCTGGCCACCAATTTCACTGTAATGTTGTCCCCACTCCTTCAGGGATTTCTAGTTTACCAAGTCCTCACCAGAATTCTCCAGAATTCTCCAGAAATAACAGTTTGGTGAGCTTTCTAGAATGCATTTCTCAGGACAACTTTGTGTTATTTAAACGAATGGTTCAGCCGCATCCTAAGGTTTCTATATACAACAGCCATAAATATGCATAAGTGTACGCCAGCTGAAAGAAAATAGCCTCTTGGGAAACATAGTAACACAATAGCTCAATTTTATTTTCATATTCCAAATAATCACCATATTTAGGAATAGGAAATATTTTTTTTCACCAGATAAAAATGGTAATTGATCCCATATTCTGCCACTAATTTCTCTATACTGTGGGACTTGGTCCATTAATTTCATGCACCTAAAACAGTTTTATTAATATCCCTCCTATGCGCTGGTTTGTGATCTGTGCACGGAAGGAGTTGCCCATTGTCTATGGATGCTGCATTAACTCTGCAGTACCTAGACTACCCTTCCCTAATTTGGTGCTAACCAAATGTGTTAGGTTTGCAATTCCTTAGACTTCTTAGCTGTTTTGGGAAGGCTGGTATAAACTGAAGCCCTTTGTGCCTAATGTGAATAACTTCTATATCTGGGACACTGTATTGGATTTCATGTCCATTCCACCCCTGGAAATCAATAGTAATAGCAATAGCACTTAGATTTATATACCGCTTCACAATGCTTTACAGCCCTCTCTAAGCGGTTTACAGAGCCAGCCTATTGCCCCCAACAATCTGGGTCCTCATTTTACTGACCTCGGAAGGATGGAAGGCTGAGTCAACCTTGAGCCTGGTGAGATTTGAACTGCCAAATTGCAGGCAGCCGGCAGTCAGCAGAAGTAGCCTGCAGTACTGCACTCTAACCACTGCGCCATCGCAGCTCTTCAAAGGGCACTTCAAAGGGCACTTTCACATCATTCTCTTAAGGCAGAAATAATTGATCCATGAATGTCTTCACTTCTGTTGATCTTGAAATCAGAGAATACACAAGGAACATCGCTTCCCCTCACCTTATCAATACTACAGTGCAAAGGACATCCATTAACCAATGTCCCAGTCCTGGCCTGAACCATCAACAAATATGGAATAACCAAAGGCCTTTCACTCCCACTCCGTACAACTATAAATGATATAAATTGCTACTACTTCCACCTGCAACTTTTCTTACATGCATAGTGCTGTACGCCTCAGTCATATCCTACTCATTTGCCTCCTATATAGATTAAAAAGCCCAAATGCCACAACCTTTCTTCAGAGGAAAGCTGTCCAGCCCCTTCATCAACTTAGTTGTCCTCCTCTGAACCATCTCTAGCACCACTATATCCTTTTTGAAGTGTCACAATCACACTACTGCACAAAATATTCCGATGCACATGATTACACTTATTTTTCTATTTGTACAGTATCTGTGATTTAAACTGTGGCTTTGTTTCAGTTTTAATACTTGTTTGTCAGCTAGAGTCCTTGTAGCCATGAGATGGACAGCTATAGAAATAGTTCAAATAAAGAAGCAAACAAATTGGATTTTGTAAACTGCAAACAATCTACTGGAATGGGCAGCTGTAACAAATTTAAATAACAACAATAAAACATTCCTTCCCCTTCACTGCCTTCCTGAATGGAGTAATCCCAAATGGGCATTTGCTGCCTATATAGAAAAAGGAAAGAGAGAGAAATCTTGAGTGAAAGGTACATTATTCAGCTCCCTTCACGATTCCAGACTTTTTTTTTTATAAAGAAAAATCTATTCAGCTCAGGTTACTGTGCAACAGAATGGGATACCGAACAAGAGCACAAGAAGAAGTTTAAAGATGTTGGATAAAGTCACCGAGCCGGGTGTATCCATCTCTGCTGCAGCCACAGCAAATATTTTCCACCCTCTGATGCCAGGCAAAAGTCAGTGGATTTAACCTGTCATTTTTTTTTTATCACTGCTGCATGTGTACAATCAAGACAATAATTGTCTTGACACTGAGTTAGAAAAGAGACACTGAGTTACAAAAGAGACAATGGAGACAGAAAATGAAAATAGCAGTTCAGTTTTTAGCAGACAGCAAATCAGCTGTCAGAAAACCCCCACAGAGATGTAATTTTATTTTACAGACCCGATTGATATACATAAAGAGAGAGATGAAAGCAAGGAAGAGCCATCTCCTTTGTTATCTGCAGTATAAAATGCAAGCAGCTTTGACTTGTGCAAGACAGTTGACTTGTGCAATTACACAGCCAGAGTGAGGTGCAGAAGTAGAATTCAAGATTTCTGAATCCAGGACTTTGATCTCAGTATAAATTCTGAATAGGACTGTTCAGTCTTTCCTTGCTACAACTCTCCTCACTAAGCCACATTCCCCTTGTTTCAACAACATAGTTTAGGGGAAGTCATTCTGTTGTTGTTATTGTTAAACAATTCTGAGCCTAAACCTTCTACTAAACTAGTAGGTTCCAATGTAACTTCTGGGCAACCTACATGAATGTATGTAAACATTACATTGACAGGACAGAAGATAATAGCAAATTAACAAGTTTTAAATTTAGGTTAAGCTATATAAGATGTTTGTTTATATAGATTCAGTCCTAACAATCTGGATTGTTTGTCATATAATATCTTACCTTCATTCATCTCTGTTCTTTTTCATCTGTCTCTCACAATGCTTTTTTCTTTCTTTCTTAGCAGAATATTGCCTCATTATATTAATGTGAGATCTCACTTAGCTGCTTTCTTCCTTTCAGCTATCAGTTCTTAGAGTTTACATATCTGTTGACTACACTTGCAATAATAAACTTATAATATAAAAAAGAAATAGATAATGGCTATTTTTTTGTTTTGATGAGCAAAGTTGGTTTCTTTCTTTCCAATAATATCATAAGAGAGACTGTCGATGCAATATTGAAGAACCTAGAAGGAAAAATCAGCATTAATTTATATCCTTCTCATATTTTTTATCAATCCCAGAAGATTGCAATTTTTTCAAGTAATTAACTTGACTGCTTGTTATTTCAAGATGATTAAAGCAGAGTACAGAAGATAGGAAATGAAAAGAGGAGTTTGGACAATAGTAACCCACTGATTTATTTATTTGGCCGAGTCATGAAAGTTGTAGAAAAATAGTCAAATATTAATATTCATTTAGTAGTAAATATTAATATATTCACTACTAAAATGAACATATAAATGTCTCCACCTCTATTATCTTTAGCTTAAAAAAAGTATATTTTAATAAACGAAACAGGAAAATAATCCATAAAATGCGCTCTTTTGTTTCATGTATTTAGTTCTCCACATAATCACTGCTGTTCACTACATACCTCTGTCCATAATGGACAAGCTTTATACAGCTGTGAAGAAGGAACTCCACATTCTGTCTCTTCAACCAGATCCTAAAAGCCCTTTCCCTCTTTTCCATTTAAGTCAGACAGATGTCCACAAAGGTACACCTTCAATTTTGGGAAAAGGTAAAAGTTTCATGGCATGGCACCAAGTCTGGATTATATGGTGTGTTGGGCAAGATGGTGTGATCCAACATCACAATTGCCTCTTGGGTGTTGCATAAGGTGTGAGGCCTAGTGTTGCTTATTGCAATAAAATTTTCTTTGAACTCTGCCTAATCTTTGTTACTAGTTCAGAGCAACTACACTGCAACATTCAAAACTTTGGGTCAAGGAACTCCATGTGAATGATGCTATCCCTGTTCCAAATAATTGTTACTGTTATATTGTCTACTAAAACCTGGAGTCTGACCATTTCCTTTCACAGATGAATCTTTCTACAGTAATGATAATCAATGGACTGATAACATTTTTTCTGGGTCACAATGATGAGCTTATATTTTGTCAACTCTCAAAGTGCTGTGAAGAAATTTCTCACCTTCATTCTTGTAATATGAGAACAGTTGTTGGTAAATTTCAGCTCTTGCAGCATTCATCTCTGCCATCAACATGAGAGGATCCCTTCTTGTACAAACCTTCCAGTATTGAAGAACATCAACAATGTGATTCACACATTCCTGTTAAAAACCAAGCTTGACAGTGATTTCCCTTTGAGTGATTGCCAATGATCCTTAATCAGTTTATCACCCTTTCTCATCTGAAATTCATTGGTTACTGTCACAGGTCTATGACTATTCATGGTATTCTCAGGAGTCTTCTCCAACACCAGAATACAAAAGCATTTATGCTTTTTATTCTGCTTCAACACAGTTTACATACACACACAACACACACACATGCACATACCAGCACATATAGATAACAACAGAGGTGTTACATGGGCAAACCTAGGGGCTATCATTACTGTGTGTCCTGCTTTGTTCTGGACCAGTTGAAATTTCTAGGTGGTTTTCAAGAGCATCCTGATGTAGAGTGCACTGCAGTAATCCAAACAGAGTAATGTATAATAAAGGACAGGAGGGAGTGACTCAGGTAAGAATGCGATGTTCATTGATCAAAGATAGAAGAAATACAAGGACTTAACTGAGAGAGGAAGGGATGAGAGTCGTATAGGCAAGGAAAGGAGTTAAAAACACAAGTACTTTTGTTAGGGATTTTCTCTATTGTCAGCTTGCCACATCATTTTTGGAAAATAATTATACAAAACATATTTTTACTTCTTGGAGTTCTATTTTCACTCTAGTTTCTTTCACCACTTGCTTTCATGCCCAATTCTCTCAAGAGCCACTCTTGATGCTACCAAGAAATGGCCTATTCCATATCCAAAACTTCTCATGACCCATCTATCCTTCAACAATTGTCTCAATTTCATTATCTAAATTTTATATTCACTCTTTTGCCTTATGTACAATTCAATAGATATCTGTTTAAACCACATATTGGAAAAGGAGAGATGCTTTGACCAAGCAGATACTGACTAATTACCATTTTCTTTTATTTTGGGTGTCCAAATGTCCCCAAATGACATTCTTCCCACCCATCCCTTCATGTCAAAAAACAGAATAATCCCCCCCCCCCGAACCAACTGGGGCAGAATGTTGCCCTCTAAACTCATGAATTAACATGGAGGCATTACCAATCTATGGGTTCCTCCATCAAAATCTTTTTTTTTTGTGGATTATATGAGTGTGTTGTACATCATCAGAGTGCATTAAAAGTGATTATCCATGTTATTCAGCCATTTTCCAAGACTTGTTTTTCAATTTTAGCAGTTTTTTTCCTAATTCTCCAGTTTGGACGTGTATGTGCATTGGGAAAGTTGGGGAAAGAAAGTGGAGCTAATCAAAAATTTTGGAGACTCCACTTATATTGATAATTGGAAATTGAAAATAATTATGAATAATTTATAAAATAGGGTGATACTAAATAACCAATTAGATTTTGTTTTGAGGAATGTGTCTTATTAGGTGAAAAGCAATAGCATGGATACTTATCCTATAGTTAATATTTTCTAGCAATGCAGCCCAATCAAACATAAATATTTAAATCTTTTGAGAGTCTGCACCCGAGACTTCAAAATATCTCAAGAGCTTCTTAGATTTTCTTCAGAAAGTAACCATTTCCCAGAAGCAAGAATCTCATTATCTAAAGCCTTTTCTCTTGAGATTACGTTTTTTTAAAATAGTTCTTAAACAACAGCTATGTATTGAAGCCTGTTAATAAGTACCGATGGGTCTAGTTGAAGTTGATTATTTTAACTCTATCATTAAAGAGTTTTTAATGAGAAAAAGTTTTGCAAGTCAACTTTTCAAAGCAAAGAAATGCAAACATTGTAAACAGAGAATTTGATTGCTTCATTAAGATAGAAGCTATTAATAATTTTTTTTAATTGAAATTGAAAGAATGGTAGTATTAGTTATTCTTTTGATAATTAAATATCTTCCATTGAATCAATTTGGTGTAGAGATAATTTTCATGCTTCCATGTTTCCCATTTCAAACATGGATTAACTGTGAATGGATTTTAGGAAAAATCTATATCAGAAGCAGTAAGGAAAGGTAATATTTAAGGTGCAAATTTTCAAAAGACACATAAACACATATGTCAAAGTATTTCAATAGGCCTGAATTTTTGTGTGTGCATAATTGCTGGAAGAATATGTTTTTATGTCTGACTCTAAATTAAGTACATTGGTCAATGTCAAATGCAACAAAAGTGAAAATAATTGCTTAGAGGTAAGCAGATCAGGGGTGTTGGGTCACGGCCCCAAATTTGCAATATGGCAAGCACAGTGTCATAATCCAAGACTCATCCCTCACTATAAGGCAATGAACCCCAGTGTAAACCAAGGAAGTGGGTTTTGGATTGTGATGTTGTACCTGATATATTGCAAATGTTGCTCTCCTCCCCAATAGAAACCACATTTAAGTTAACCCTCCCTTGTTTTATGATACATTAGTTATTTTATCAGGGCCAAGGTTTGCACTCCTTTGCACCTTCATTGCAAGCAATCTTGGTCATTAGTGAATTGAATATAGCGCAATTGAACTTTGGAAAAGTGAAAAAAATCTTAAGCAACATGCAACTTGTCTACCCATATCTGGAGAAAGAGGAGGTTTTTAATATTTATATGCTTTTTTGTTTTAATAATGTCTTTTTGCTTTGTTTTTGTATTGGTTTTTGCCACGCAGAGTCATGTATTTGTGATGTGCAACTATATAATCCAAATAAACAAACAAAGGTGCATAGCTAATATGGCTTGCCTTGCAATTCTTCCTTGCAATGTGACATTTGTTTACTATCTGCTCAATCAATCAGAATAGAACTGGAAGGGAACTTGGAGGCCTTCTAGTCCAACCACCTGCTCAAGCAGGCGACCATATACAATTTGAGACAAGTGGCTGTCCAGTCTCTTCTTAAAAACCTCAGTGATGGAGCACCCACGACTTCTTAAGGCAAACTGTTCCACTGATTAATTATTCTCACTGTTAGGAAGTTTCTCCTTAATTCCAGGTTACCTATCTCCTTGATTAGTTTCCATCCATTGTTTCTTGTCTTGCCTTTTGGTGCTTTGGAAAATAAGTTGACCCACTCTTCTTTGTGGCAGCCCCTCAAATACTGGAATACGGCTACCATGTCACCCCTAGTCTTTCTTTTCTCTAGACTGGCTATACCCAATTCCTGCTACCGTCCTTCATATGTTCTAGTCTCTAGGCCTTTAGACATCTTAGTTGCTCTTCTCTATACTTTTCCCAAAGCTTCAACATCTTTTTTATAATGTGGTGACCAAAACTGGATGCTCAAATTCTTCTAGTTCTGAATTTGCTTTTAAGGATAAAACAATGTTAGTCTTTATTCAATAACAGTTCAGTCTACGAATCTCTGCTTCCAAATTTCGAACATTTGCCTTGGAATGTTTTTGTAGGTGGAATAGATTGACAAAAACATGAATTTTTCTCTTCTTTTGCCTTCCAGTCATATTGCAGTCCCATGACCTGCTCACCTAGCAAAGAGGGGTTGGCTTTGTAACCCACTTCACTGGATGCCCAGAGCCACAGAATGTCAGGGTTCCGAATAGCATCTGGAATTAAATCAGAGTCCGAGGCAAAGCATTCCTCAAAGTTCCAATTTATTAACAGAGCCATGTCAGCACGGCTGGGAGAAATCCCGAATCTGAAGTCTCAGGGGTTTCTCCACCCAGTTGAAAGTTCAAGCCTTTGTCCCCACACCCCCAAGTTCATCACATGAACCAATCTTCATCTGGCAGCTTGGTAGGAACTCCACCTCCTTCTGTGCAGGTGCAGGACAAAGGATGACCTTGACAATCTAGAAGGAATTTGTCATGGCTACATGCAGACATCCCTCATGCAACTGCCCCTCCCAAATTCCCATAGCAAAGAATACATTTTAAAATAGCATAAAGTGTGGCAGGCCAAAGATCCAAAGAAAATGGCTTCGGCCTGACACAGAACTCAATTCAATCCTTATTGATCTCAGCATTAATCCATCCAGTATGGAATTCCAATTTTGTTTTCACTGTTGTTAATGATGGCTTCTCTGTTGAGGCTTGTCTGGCTTGCTTGAAGCTTCTGGTTGGCAATGCATTGTCATTAACGCCTATATTAAAAAGATTTGGGTATCATTGGTATAAAATTCATAATGAAAACCTTGATAATGTACCAGGAAATAAAAGGAAATGGTATGAAGGATAAACAAAATAAGAGATAGGATTGGTCCCTAAAAATGGTGGATTTCTACCGGTTTGCCCCGGTTCGGGCAAAGTGGTAGCAGCGGTGGCGGGAGACTCCACCCACCCGCCCATACATCATCACGGACGTTCTGCGCATGCGCAGAAAGTTCTGCATGTGCGCAGAAGCTTTGCACGTGTGCGAAGCGTGCGCACGCGTGCGCTCCTGTTCCAGAACCGGTAGCAAAGGTAAGTGAAAACCACCACTGGTCCCTAACATTACAATCCCTGAAATTTCCAGGAATGTAATTCCCATGGAGATCTCTTCCCATATTTTTGTAGTCAGAGCCGGGGGAAAAAAAAATCAGACCTAGAAAGTTCAATTTGTAATGTTATTGTTAACTGCTTGGTTCTCCAGGGATTCTTTCTGAATAGCAACATTTAATGAGTCAAATTCTCCAAAGGATGCAGCCCATCGGTAGCTTCTTCATACATGCTGCAATGCCTGAGTAGGCTGAATGAGGCAAACACCATCCTGCGTTCAGACCAAAAAAAATAAGAAACAGCATTATTTTGGGAGTTCCCCATGGAATCAACTAAGCTTAGAAACTATATGTATTATGTAGCCATTTCCTCTTCCCTATGGACAGAGGACTCAGATTAGAACTCATGGAACTGAGTTCAAATGCAATACTGAGAGTTCATTGTTTCTCAGAGTTGGATCATTTTGATAAACCAGAATGACTTATGCTATATGGATCTAGATTCTGGCAGATACTTTTGTTACTCTTATACCAGTCTTTTTTCCACGAATCAACATACTCCAGGGTGGAAAAGTCATGACTGATGAGTAACAACATCAATCGTGTTATTAGCATAAAACGTAAAATAACTGAGATCTTAACTCACTTAAGTTCCAAACAATTCTCTTCCTCTTAAAGCATGGACGTATGAAGGTATGAGGTGTGTGTATGTGTGTGTTTTGTTTTTTAAGTCAAGCATTTTGTTTTTATGGTAGATGTAAAAGTGGAGTGGGCAATATAGTTCTGCCTGTATTTCCCATTAGGAAGCTTTCTAACTTTCCTATAACAAGTTAGTTTGTTTTTAAAAAATAGTGTTTATAAAAAAAAAAAGAATCATATTCTAGTTCAGCCACTGAAAATGATTTTGCTAGCAGCAGTCACAATCTAGCCAACTTTTGACAGTTATAATGCTTTCAATTAGACGGCATTAAGCCATACTTTATTGTTAATTTTACTGAAATTAAGTATATGGGATATAGATTTAAATTTGGCTTTATTGTACTGGTTCTTATTTCTGCCTTTAAATGAACAAAGCAAACCTTGATCCAGATTCTTTCATAAGAAAGTTGTATTGGTTGTATTTCTATTGATGATTCCATGTGCACGCTACCTTTCCATTAAGATATTACACATTATGCTTTGAAGAAAAATCCTGCTTGATAGTTGGGATTGAAAGATTGAGTCTGGCCCAATATTACTCAGTGAGTCCAAAGCTGAAAAAGGGTTTGAACAGAGCATTTCTAAAACAAGGGGTCTTTGGTGCTCTCTGAGCTTGGCTGTTTTCTTGCAGACGTTTCATTACCCAAACTAGGTAACATCATCAGTGCAAGTAAAGGGCCCCTCATTTTGATCCTGGCCTACAAATATTCTCCTTTATTGGTACTTCTAAAACCCATTCAAATATTTTAGCCACATATCATACCAGTTCTTTGTTTAAAATGTTTTATTGTGAACAGTTGTCAAGCTAGGCGAGTGTGGTAGAAAGTAGATCATCCTAGATGTTTCAAAACCATCTAGTTCAGAGATTTTTGCAATGGCTCATTTAAATGAAAGTAACTCTGAACCAGTGGTGGGGTTCAAATTTTTTTTACTACAGGTTCTGTGGGCGTGGCTTGGTGGGTGTGGCTTTGTGGGCGTGGCAGGGGAAGGATACTGTAAAATCTCCATTCCCACCCCACTCTAGGGGAAGGTTACTGCAAAATCCCCATTTCCTCCCGATCAGCTGGGACTCGGGAGGCAGAGAATAGATGGGGACGGGGCCAGTCAGAGGTGGTATTTACTGGTTCTCCCAACTACTCAAAATTTCTGCTACCAGTTCTCCAGAACTGGTCAGAACCTGCTGAAACCCACCTCTGCTCTGAACATCAGGATCCCTTCCACTGAAATGAACTTTTTAAAAAAATACTATCAGAATCATTCATAGGGGGTAATATACAGTAAGAGATGTACTGGAAACCACATCTCTATTAGCACAAAAAACCCTGAAACATGTATGATATTTCTGATTATATTTTAACTCTATTTTTACTGGTATTTCAATGATTTATACCCTTGTAAACTTTGTCTTTCAGTCTTGAGCACAAATCCAGCCAAACAAAGGCACCATGGGAAATGAGAATTTAACTTCATGGACAGAATTTCATCTTATTGGACTTAGTCACCTGAAAGCTCCTACTGTTTTCTTTGCTGTTGTTCTGTTTATGAGTCTTATTGCTCTGACGGGAAACTCCCTCCTCCTCTTTCTAATCCAGATGGACTCCTCACTTCATACCCCCATGTACTTCTTCCTGAGCCAACTGTCCTGTGTGGATATGGGCCAAATCCTCATTGTGGTCCCTAAAATGTCAGTCATTTTTTTAACTCAAAGAACCACTATTTCACTGGGAGGCTGCGTAGCACAGATTTTTTTAACTCTGACCATGGGGACCTCAGAATGTTTCCTTTTGACTGTCATGTCATACGACAGGTACGTGGCCATCTGCAGACCCTTGCAGTACTCAATTCTTATGAGAAGAACCATCTGCCTAATCATGAGTGTAGGAATCTGGTCTTCTTCATCACTTATCATTATGGTAATAGCAATTTATGTACAATCTCTACCTTACTGTATGTCAAACGTAATTGATCATTTTGTCTGTGAATTCCCAGCTTTAATGAAATTAACATGTGCTGATACATCTGGATTTGAAAAAGTAATATACATTGACAATGTGTTGATAATTCTCTTGCCCATCTTAGTGATTATCTTCTCATATATAGCAATTCTTGTGCAGATTTTGAACATGCACTCAACTGAGGGAAGGCACAAAGCATTGGGCACCTGCGTGTCCCATTTATGTGTAGTGAGCATCTTCTATGGGGCAAGCATCCTGACATACAGTACTCCTGTGTCTTCTTACTCAGCCCGTAAGTCTATGATTTATTCGATCTGCATCACAGTTGTCCCTCCAATGTTGAACCCTTTTATTTATAGCTTACGGAACAGAGATGTTATAGCAGCTCTACGAAAACTCCTTGTAAGACATCCATCCTATTAATAAGAGAGCTGAAAGAAAATTTCTTTTCTGTTAATATCCTTGTTTTAATTATAAAAATAGATAAAAAAGATGTCTGACAATTTTATTCACAATAATGGAAATAAAAACTCTTTGCTAACAAAGGTGATGTTCGAGGAAAGAAAGGAGGTGCCTGGTATTAAAATCACAGGATCATTTGATCACAGGCCCACATATAGCATCGGATACTATGGACCCTTCTCCACTTGCCATTACCACACCAAAATAATTCCATGACCTTGATATTTTTCTCCATGGAACCTTAAATTTGCTTGCTTGCTTGTTTTCCTTCCTTCCTTCCGTCCTTCCTTCCTTCCTCTCTTCCTTCCTTCCCTCCGTCCTTCCCTGCTTCCTTCCTTCTTACTATCTGTCTATTTACCTACCTACCTACCTACCTACCTACACCATTGCTGACAGATAGCAGTCCAGTCTCCTCTTGAAAGCTTCCAGTGATGAAGCTCCCACAACTTCCGAAGGCAAGCTGTTCCATTGGTTGATTGCTTTCACTGTCAGAAAATTTCTCCTTATTTCCAGGTTGAATCTCTTCCTTCCTTCCTTCCTTCCTTCCTTCCTTCCTTCCTTCCTTCCTTCCTTCCTTCCTTCCATCCATCCATCCATCCATCCATCCATCCATCCATCCTTCGTGTGTAAGAGGTAAAGTTAATAACGTGCAGCTGAGAAGTTTTCTTGTGTGAGCTGGTGGACTGAAGAAGTTTCAGTTAGGAGAAAGTATTTTAGAAGGGACAGGGAGTGGATTGGTGTGTGATAAAGAAGTGTGAAGAATGAAATTGTTTGTATAACACGAAGCAGATCACCTAAGAGAGACACTCTGGAGGCTGTTCATCTTCATTTCAACTAGTCTTGTAGAGTGAAGCCGTAAGACACTGGTGTCTGATTGCTACGTAAGCTATGTTTGGAGTTGGAGTTGGAGTGATAGTTGTAGAGACAGGGCAGCATTATGACTGCCATTTCTGAGAGAGTCAGAGGGGAAGGGTAAGATCAGTGCTAGTGTGCAGACTGAGGTAGCCTTCTATGGAAAATCAGCTTTATAACAGCCTTATTTTCCCCATGATTCTAAATTGTCCAAGTACAGTATTCAAAATTTGTGAGGATTTGTCACCCTTTCCCTTGGATGGGAATCAGAGATATGAAAAAATATGCTGATATGGGGAGAGATGTTATTGTATAGTTTTTGGTGGACTTGATGCTTGGGTAGCACTTCAATTCAGCAGTGGAATAAAGTCCTAATCGAAGCAAAACAGCATCTTTGCTTCCAGCTCCACCCACATTTCTTCTTAAGTCTGTGACACTGCCAAGAATTCCTATACTCAGTCCTTTATTTTTTGCATGCCTTTGCTCTAATTTAATATTATCTTTGATGAAGAGTTCTGTAACGAGAAAATGGCTCAGTATTTTCATTCATTACTGAAGGCATTGTGGTAATATGAAGGGATGGATGGATGGAATTTTGCTTTTGACCTGAAGCATGATAAAAATATTGATATATATTCTTTATATGTATATATAGATATCAATATATAAATACATATAACGACAGATATTTTGTTATTTCTCTTCCATCACTTACTATGATAACCATGTTATTTATCACTCTTTACTGTCTCCGTTGGATATGAATCTGAAATATTGGAAAGAAAACATGTAGGAATGCCTTAGAACTGACATACTATGGGAGGTTAGCAGTATGGCAGACACTTCCTTATGATAAAATATCAGAGTGAAAGGATGTCCATGGGAATCATTTATATTTCACCTTATTTCTCTAGCCAGCTTGCAACTAAGTCAATTTGCTTAACAATTAAAAGCACCCTTCCAATTTAAAATCTACCAGAAGACCTAAATACTGTACAGCAGCAGCAAATAACATGTAAGAAGGAGATGGATTAACGTAGCAGAACATCAACACGGAGTAACAGCTTTCTGGCAAATAAATGCTTTTACCAAATGCTGAGGCTGATGGGTAAGGAAATAAGAGGGAACATGCTTGAAAAGTAGTTCCAAAGCTGAAAATCTACCTACAGAATATAAGTGCATTAGAAAATCCCTTCTGGATTAGGCTAAAGGAGTGCCCAAGGCAGCATACTACTTTGTCACAAACAGATAGACAGTTTATGGTTGTATAGTATTCTAATGTTATTCCTCAGCAACAGATTTTTTTTTCTCTACAGACTTATTTATCTACTGTTACTTTTGGTCCAAGCAAAGATGGTAGTTCCAAGACAGAGCACCTGTTTTGCAAACAGAAAAGTCCTAGCTTACACGGCAGAGGATATTTTGTAGAAAGAAAAGGACCCTAAACAGTACACCTGTGATATATTTCTTATATATTGGATATATGATATCCATGGTGGATACAGTATGTATTGCATTTGTTCTTAACCCTTTTACTGGGAACATCATGCTTTTAGATGATGGAATTAATCATTTAAAAAAATGATGGTGGCCACACACAGATGGCTTTGACTAGCCCACTGATAAAATTCATTGCAAATAAATTTATCAGAGCTATATCCTCTCTCCAGTGAGTCTTTAAGACAACAAGATAGATCACTATAGTAAAATGTAAAATGGAGCCTGGATTAGAAGAGTTGATCCCACGCCAAAATGGGAGGCAAATCTAAGAGAATGTATTACATAGACTTAAACTTAGAATAACTTTATTGTCACTCTGAATGTACACTAATTGGCATACATTAAAATGAAATTTCATTGCATACAGCTCTTAAAGAGTCACCACCTCCAATATACACTACATAAACATGACAAAAGAAAGAAATAAATACAAAATTATGCATATATCCACATATATTACATAACACAGAGAAACAACACAGTCTAGTTCGGATGTATACATGTACATGGCGAGAAAAAGGAATCTTGCGAGTTTACCAGACGGATGGCATAGGGACCAAAGCTGTTACAGAATCTGGTAGTCTTGGTAGAAATACTTCGAAACCTCCTCCCAGAGGGGAGCAACAGAAACAGACCCTAAAGTGGGTGTGTGGGGTCTCTGACAATGCTTCGAGCTCTAAGCACATAGCGCTTATAAACAGTATCCTGAATAACAGGAAGTGAGCGTCCTATAATCTTCTCAGCTGTCCTTAACACTCTCTGTAGGGACTTTCGATCTGAGGCACTGCTGCCACCAAACCAGACAGGGATGCAGTTTGTGAAAACACTCTCAATCGTGCCTCTCTAAAAACATTTTTATGCTTTGAGGTTCCTGGCATTTAAGAACGAGGCAAAGCGTTGGAGGCCCCCAGCTCCCTTTTGACCCCAAACTCACCCAGCTCCTGCAGGGGCTTTTCCATGTCTTCCTCAGTGAAAACGGCCCCAGAGTGGGGTGGGAATGGAGATTTTGTACTATCCTTCCCCTGCCATGCACACCAAACCACGCCCATCAAGCCAGCCCACAGAACCGGTAGTAAAAAAATTTGGATTTCACCACTGCACCAAACCAAACAGTGATGCAGTTTGTTAAAATGCTCTCAATTATACCTCTATTAAAAAGTGGCCAGGACAGAAGGAGAAAGATGTACTGTCCTCATCCGATGCAGGAAATGCAGACGCTGGTTTGCACGCTTCACTAAGGATGAGGAGTGGAGAGACCAGTTCAGATTCTTAGTTATCTGCACCCCCAGATACTTAATACTGTTGACCACCTCTATAGCTGCATCCTTGATATTGAGTGTGACCATGCCGGTTATTTCTAAAATCTACAATGATCTCTTTTGTTTTATTAACATTTAGAACCAGGTTACTTTTATTGCACCAGTCCACCAGAGTCTTCACCTCTTCCCTATAAGCATCTTCATTGTCATGCCTGATAAGACCCACCACTGCTGCGTCATCTGCATACGTCACAATATGTAGCAGATTTGGCACAGCAGTCGTGGGTCATCAAGGTGAACAATAGAGGACTCAAGACACAGCCCTGTGGGGAACCTGTACTCAAGGAGATGGAACTGGAAACTTTCCTTCCAACTTGCACAAACTGGGGCCTAGCATAAGACTGTTGTGACCCAGCGCAGCAAACCCCCAGAAACGACACACACACACACTTGTCCAAACTAAAGAAGGTTTTATCACTAATCAAGGCTTAGTGATCATTTAAGTTCAGAGTTTCTCCCAAAGTGCTTGTTACCACTCACATAGCACTTTGGCCGGGAGTTCAAATACAAAACAAAACAAACAGATTATGAAGTCCTTAATTGCCTCACTTGCTGGAATTGGCAGAGAGCCTGGACTGGAGTTCGTCCAACTGATATCACCGACAGAGTAATGAGAAGCCAGGTAAAAGACAGCTGTTGTTTCCAGCATTAGGGCGTGGCCCCTCTGCCTGCAGGGTTACCTGTGAGTAGACCTCCTTCTACAAAGCCACTCTTGCCGGCTAGCTGCCCTGCGTGCCCTAGCATCAATCAGAGGCTCCTCCTCTTCACTGGAGTCACTGAACTCCTGCTGGGGAGGTGCAGAAGGCCCTGATTGAGCATCGTCCTCTGGCCCTGCGTCCTCCTCGGTCTCGGACTCCGGTGCCGGAGCTACAGACCGCTCTTGCCACCCTATCGTCTGTTCTTGTTCCTCCGGATCCATGAGCAGCTGCACGGGACGGGGGCAAGCCACAACAAAGATATAGCATAAGAGCAGGAGACAGAGTCATTCTATACTCAGGCATCTTCAGAAGGAGCTTCCTTGTGAAGAAGCTTGGTTACAGGAGAAGCAGATAATGAGGCCCTAAGTCATTTATGGCTTTAAAAGTTAACCCCGACATTTGAAATTAAGTTTAGAAAGCCCCTGGCAGGCATTGTGATCTTTCACAATGGTTGTCATGAGATATTGACCTTTGGTTCATGTGAGCAGCTAAGCAAATGCATTTGTACCAGTTGTAACTTCTATAAAGTAACTTCTAAGAAGAGCTGTGGTGGCGCAGTGGTTAGAATGCGGTATTGCAGGCTAACTTTGCTCATTGCCAGGAGTTCGATCCTGACCGTCTCAAGATTGACTCAGCCTTTCAGACTTCCAAGGTTAAAGGAGGACCCAGATTGTTGGGGGCAATATGCTAATTCTGTAAACCCTTAGAGAGGGCTGTAAAGCACCGTGAAGCAGTATATAAGTCTAAGTGCTATTGCTATTGCTGTACACTTCTAAAGAGCAGCCCCATATAATGTGCATTGCAGTATCAAAGTATGACCAAGGTATGGATTGATGTTGCCAACTCCAACGAATTCAGGAAAGAATGCTGTAACTCTATGTTCAAAATTGTGTTCTAGACCCCAGTTGCTTCTTTGGGATCTAATGACAGCTGAGGATCAAGTAGAACTCCAGATTATGGGTCAGCTTTTTCAGGAAGAGGGTGGCCTCATGGAAAATAGTCTGAATTTATGTCCTTGAGTTCAGTTTGCTGCAGATTCAATAGCATTTTATTTTCTCTGGATTTAATTTCAAATTACTGTATAACTATTATCATAATGATCCAATGATAATAGAAATTATCAAATTTATAAGATATTAAAAATATTATTTCCTGGGATTTAGATGACATTGAGCATGCTGTCACTATGGTGGAAGGCAGAGGTGGGTTCCTCCCGGTTCGGACCGGTTCGCCTGAACTGGTAGCGACCCGCTGGTGACATCACGATGACGTCACGGATCCGGTTCGGTCGGTGCCAGTCCGTGGACGCCGCCATCTCTTTTTTTTAATTTTTTTTTGGATTTTTTCCGGGGTTTTTTTCTTCTGCGCATGCGCAGAAGCCAAGTTTCTGGCACTGCACATGCATCGCCATCTTGTTTTTGGCTTTTTTGGGAGGGGGAAATTTTTTTGCACTGCGCATGCGCGCACAAAGCACGTGCGCGCCCACGAGGCACGGCCACACGGCGCGGGAGGAAACGAACCAGCAGCGAGGTAAGTTAGAACCCACCCCTGGTGGGAGGTACTCAATTCCACAACTCCAAACATGTTTCCCCAGAGATTTCATGCACATATTTGATAGTTAAGGGAACAAGTTGGAATCCTGTGGGGTACTGCAGATCAAAGGTCACATTTCAAACACAATTTCCCATCATCATCTTCATGACAGGGAAGTCTGGAATCCAATAGAAGAGAAGAATTTAAAACCACAGGGCTTGCCATGAAGATCCAAGAAAACTTAGGTCAGACATTCATACTACAGACCAGAAGAACACAGAACTAACTCAAAACAGAAGGTACAGCAGCTTTCAAAAATCTGAAGAAGGACCAAATGCTTATATGATTGAATGCTAGGCAACAACGGTTCATTTTAATTTTTTGCCTTTCAGAATGCAGACTTTAGGTCACCATTTAGCATAGAGGCGCATATAGGGTGCCCAATGATCTCCAGAGGGTTCAAAGGGTCTAGGTGCAGATTTGAGGTGTCACATTCAGAGAGCCTCCTCTTTCTACAGAAATACACCACACTTCCAAACTGTACGTATATACTACTGCTCATTGTGACCCTTTGTTACAGCAGATAGAAATTGAACCTTACGAGCTGAGGAGCTTCAGAGCTGAAGAAGCTTCTTGGATGAGAAGAGAAACGTCTTCAAAGAAAAATCAGAAAGTCCAGTCGCCTCTTGAAAAAGCACCTTTGGGACTCCATAGACGTTGAGCCTTACAAGTTTCATAAGAGGCTAATCTACAAACATTTTACAGAAACATTCTCATGCTTCTGGTTTAATAGAATGTTCCTGATTGTTCCTGAGTTCCTGTTCCATAATTACCCAGGAATATTTAATTAAATGGAATTAAAAGGTTTTTTTAAAGCAAACATACTTAAAATTGTAAGGTACACAAATAAGTAATTCTCCAGTCCTATGGCCATATCTGAACTACAGGTAGTCCTCAACGTACGATCACAATTGAGCCCTACATCTCTCTTGCTAAGTGAGACATTTGTTAAGTGAGTTTTGCCCCATTTTACGACCTTTCTTGCCACAGTTGTTAAGTGAATCACTGCAGTTGTTAAGTTAGCAATGCAGTTGTTAAGTGAATATTCCTTCCCCATTGACTTTGCTTGTCAGAAGGTCACAAAAGGGGATCACACGCCCCTGGGATACTGCAAGCGTCATAAATATGAACCCATTGCCAAGCATCTGAATTTTGATCACGTGACCGTGGGGATACCGCAACTGTCATAAGTGTGAGAAACAGTCATAAGTCACTTTTTTCAGTGCTGTTGTGACTTCGAACGGTCACTAAATGAATAAGTCAAGGACTATCTGTATTGCAATGCACTTTACATGGGGCTACCCTTGAAAAGTATCCGGACGTTTCAGCTGGTATAGAATGTGGCAGAGGTGGGTTCCTACCAATTCTAACCGGTTCTTTAGAACCTTTAGTAGCTCGGCGATGATGTCACGGAGCCGGTTCCGTCGGTGTCTCTGTGGGTGCCACCATCTTGATTTTGTTTCTGCGCATGCGCAGAAGCTAATTTTTGCTTCTGCGCATGCACAGAAGTTATTTTTTGATTGCTGTGTGCGTGCAGAAGCTATTTTTTGATTGCTGCATGCGTGCACACGGCACAACCCTGAGTGAACCGGCAGCAAAAGGATCTAGAACCCACCCCTGGAATGTGGTCACACAAGCAATTTTGGGTGCCCCAAGGATGGCACATGCAACACTTCTGCTGTTCAAGCTGCATTGGGTGCTAATTGAGGAGGACCCCAACTCCAGAAGTGTCTGAAGACCTGGTTCTGCCAACTCCCTTGGGACTCACAGAGGAACGCAGTGGTGGGATTCAGCCAGTTCTCACCACTCCGGGAGAACCAGTTGTTAACTTTCTGAGCAGTTTGGTGAACTGGTTGTCGGAAGAAATCATTAGGGCAGAGAACCGGTTGTTAAATTACTTGAATCCCACCACTGGAGGAACGTGAAGCTATGTGGCTGGTTTGTGCCTTGAAGACTGTCCCACTGCCTTTTTAATTTTTAAAGGTTATTAATCACTTGTTCTAACTGCATCCTACTGAAATGTAATATGGTTTTTATGTTTTATTTGTGCACCATCCAGAGTGTGAGTGAGATGAGAGACTTCCAAATTTGATATATAAATAAAAAATGAAAATGAACTGGATAAAATCCAGAAAGATTAAAAAAAAAAACCAGAACTGATAAAATATTATAATATTAAAAGGTAACTTAACAAAACAAGCAGGTTGCATTTTGCCTCCTGCCTTCAGCCTTAACCTTTAGAATAACATTTGTAGAATTAGTACAAATTTTTGTTTGATATCTAATATCTAAGTGCACTATGACCCCTTTTTTTCAAAATAAGAGAGAAAAATATTCTTGGGTTTTCAAAGTGTGAGTGTGTAGTAAAGGGGAAAGTGGCAGGAATTGACTGAAAGAAATTGTAGGGAACATGACAGCCTGATCAAACAGAATAATTTTCAGTTTTCCAGTTCTAAAACCTCTCCGTAACTGACATCGGGAAGCCTCAAAGGTAAAGTTGTGATATAATTTATCCTTGGAGATTTTAAAACCTGGGAAATCAGATGTTATGAAGGTGTTGTTTCTGATTTAGACTTAGCCAAGTTGCACGGCACTTTTTAAAAACTTGGCAGTTAATATGTTTGGAGACTTAAATGAAGATTCTGCCATGAAAATAGCGGACCTGTAGATTATGAAATGTTGTCAAGGCAAGATATATTCTTATAGCTTTCAAATTATATTTGCAGTTGACATCTGATCAAATGATGGTCTGTTAATACTTGTTATTGTGGACCTGTGAATATTGAGCATTATATATTAAAACAGATTTCAAAATGTGTATTAAATAATTTCAAAATACTAAGTACTTTTTAAATGTAAAGCGACTATGCGTTAGGTGAATTTATAACCATTTTAAAGTACATCACAGTGATGAGGGTAAGATAGAATCTGTGATGAAAAATTAATTCAAGCAGCAGAAACATTTCAGCATCTTCAGAATGTATATATTGGTTCCCCTTAAAATTATGTTTCTTTCCTACTTGCTTTTGCAATTATGAATGCAGTAGATACAGGTATGTGACTCTTATATCCTCATTATATTTTCACTTTTATTGTGCATTCATAACAATATTACTATATTATAGCTATACAGATCTGCAAACAGTTTATAAGCTGTCTGTCTGACTGTCTATCTACTATGATGAGATGGGGTTAAAAATATTCCTTCTATAGAAGGGGAAAGGGGTCCTTCCACCTGTAAGGAACATCTGATCCAGGAGAGGAACTGTGTTAGAAGAATGGAGAAGGTATCTGCTCTTCCAGAATGGAGAAGTGGATATCTCCATTTCCAGAATGGTTGAGAAAGTGATGCTGGAAACTACAAAATTACAGTATATCCCCTTTATCTGTGTGTATGAATCACAGCAAAAGAGAGACACATTCACATAGTCTGCATAACCCCATGTATCTCATCAGTGTTTACATTTTGTTTTTCTCTGATGATCAAATAAGCAAATCTCTAGGCTTGTTTGTTATGTTAGATCCTTTATGTGTTTTACACCGATATGTAATATTTATTTTATTTTATTTTATTTATTAAATTTCTACACCGCCGATCTCACTAAGTGACTCTGGGTAGTTTACAACACAAATATGATACAAGCATTATTTGTAACCCAAATATTTTGTTTAGAGACATTGAAGACACTGAGCTAAAATTATTCAGTTGTAAATTGGCTTGAAAGGGGTGCTTTCCTTTGAACGTGAGGGTTCTCCTGACATAGATCATTTTCCCATCGGTGACTGAAATCATCTTTTAAATTCACGTGCCCATCATTATGCCGAAATAGCACTAAAGATGGCAGTCTTTATGTTACTTGAACAATTGTTGGTGATATTATTAAAAAGCAAATGCTTTTGTGAGAGAGTTTGCAGATCGTTTTACCAGGTGCATACATACGGTACATACTGTATATAGGACTATACATCTATAGTATATATATCTATATAT
>QLTV01004265.1:2562032-2574155 GCA_003457575.1 Thermophis baileyi | reverse complement strand
TGTGTTTCTGATGCATGTAACTATCTTACTTGGTTTGATGCTTTAGTTACAGATATCTGGACTCGTCCGATTCAACCAATCACAGTGATGGAAGATAATCAATCAGTAGTTTGTATTTCTGATTCACGTTTCACGGGTACTAGGTCCAGACACATTGACATTCGTTATAAAAATATTAAACAGTTCGTTAAACAAGGTTTTGTAAAATTGCAGTACATACCTACATGTGATCAAATTGCTGACATGCTTACCAAACCATTACCAGCAGCGCAGCATGACTACCTGCGTGAGATGATGTGCCTTAATTGATGTTTTGATGGATAGCTGATATTCGCCCTACTGACAAAGAAGGGGTTTGTCACTACGTTCATTTTAATTTGTCAGCAGGACTCTTATTCTGAAATGACACTGTATACTGATATGAAGTTTTCATGTGATACCTGTACTGCGCATGTGTTAATCTTTCCTTTGTTCTCTTTGTTCTTCACCATGTAGACACAGACTTAGGTGTTCTTATTTTTGTTATGCAAATATATTACTTTTATTCTTTCCTGGACTCCGGTCTTATTCATGAGGATTGAGGGCAGGGAAACAAGATTCATTTCACCTCTAATTATTTATCTCCGCAACAAATACGCTGGAATACTATGAAGCACATCCAGAGAGACAAATGGCACTATTGTTCTTAGACACACAGAAGGCTTTTGATAATGTGAATTGGAAATTTATGATAATGCAATTACAAATGATGGATTTTGGGGGAAAGTTTGTAAATATGGTTAAAACTATATATAAAGATCAATCGGCTAAAGTGATACTGGTAGTTAATGGTAAAATGACAGAAAAAGTAAATATTAGAAAAGGTACCAGACAAGGATGTCCGCTGTCTCCACTATTGTTTATTTTGATGTTAGAAATTTTAAACAGAAAGATAAGGCAAAATGAGGAAATAAAAGGAATGAAAATTAGAAAAGAAGAATTTAAATTACAAGCACTTGCAGATGATCTAGTGTTTATTATGGTAGATCCAGTAGAAAGAGGCCCAAAATTAATGAGACAAATAGAGGAATATGGAGAAGTGGCGGGGCTGAAAATTAATAAAGATAAAACAAAAATAATAGTAAAAATGTAACTGAAAAACAAAAAAGGAAAATAGTGGAGCAGTTAGACATACAGATAGTGAAAAAAAAGTTAAATATTTGGGTATTCAATTAACTGCTAGATGTGTAACAATAAAAGAAGATAATTATTATAAATTGAGAAATCAAATTGAGATTGATCTAGTGAAGTGGAAAAATTTACAGTTATCACTAATGGGAAGAATAGCCCTAATTAAGATGAATATTTTGCCAAGAATTTTATTTTTATTCCAGACAATACCGATAAAGCTGGAGAAAAAATACTTTGAAAGTTTGAACAAAATAATATGGAAATACATATGGCAAGGGAAAAAAGCAAGAATAAATGCTAAAATGTTACAGGACACAAGACTTAGAGGTGGGTTCGGAGTACCAAATTGGGAAATATACTATCAAGCGGCAGTGTTGACATGGCTGAAGGAATGGATTTTATTGAAAAATGTAAGGTTACTAATTTTGAAAGGACATGATTTGCAACTAGGATGGCATGCATTCTTATGGTATGGGAAAAATAGAATACACTCATACTTTCAGAGACATTATGTAAGAAATAGCTTATTAATGGTGGGGGAGAAGGTGAAAGAAAAACATTATAGAGAAATACCAATGTGGCTTTCAACTAGGGAAGCGTTGACATATCCAAATATGAAAAATATGAAAAATATTATCAGATATAAGGACATTTTAACAGAAAAGGGAGAACTGAAACAAAAACAAGATCTAGAAAAACAAGGAATTGAGTTAGATTGGTATACATATTTTCAAATACAATCAAGGTATAAAAAAGATGTTAAACAATATGGCTTTAATTTTGGAAAGTCAGAATTGGATGAGATACTCATAGGAACAGATGAAAAAATGATTAAAAATTATATAATTATTTGTTACAGATAAACTTGGAAGAAGAAGTGGTAAAAGAAACAATGATAGCTTGGGCAAGAAACTTGGGTTATACAATTGAATTAGAAAAATGGCAACAGCTATGGGAAAGAAATTATAAATTAACAATGGCAACAGCATATAAAGAAAATCTGTATAAAACGTTTTATAGATGGCACATGTCACCGGAGAAGCTAGCAAAAATGTTTAAAGATAAGTCAGCAAAATGTTGGAAATGTCATCAAACTCCAGGATCTTATTATCATATGTGGTGGACATGCACAGAAGCAAGAGACTTTTGGACTAAAATACAAGTATGGTTAGAAAAAATGTTAAAATATAGGATAGAATTAAGACCAGAAACCTTCCTATTGGGTATCTTGCCAGAAAAACATAGCAAAGAAGACACCTATTTGATAATGCATATAGTAACAGCAGCAAGAATAGTATTTGCACAAAACTGGAAAGCAGGGAATATGCCTGAAGAAGGACAGATTATAAAGAAAATTTTTGACTGCGCAGAAATGAATAGATTAACACTTAGATTAAAAGACAAAGAGGAATCGTTGTACTACAAGACATGGGGAAGATTTTATGAATGGTTAGAAAAAAAATATGAATGAAGGAGAGAAAATAAAAGTGAAAGAGAAACCCAGACGATACACTATGAAATGGATGAGGGGAGAGGAAAGGGGAAAACAAAAAAAATATATTAGACAAATATATATTAATGACGAAATATATGAATATGTGAAAAATGCAAGGAAGAAATAGAGAAGAGATTTTAAATAAACAATGAATCGAGACTGCTGGAATGCCATCCCAAGATATACTGTACTAGAATAAATGAACACAACAATAGAACAGGAGAAAAGGGGAAGGAGGGTGAGAAGAAAAGAAGAAAGGGAGATGAGAGGAGGGTAAAGAGGGGGAAAAGAAGGATAGGAGAGAGGGTAAGAAAAGGGAGGAGGAGAGGAGTAGGGGAGAGGAAAGGGAAGTAGAGAAGGAAGGGAGGGAGAGAGAGGAAAGTAAGAAAGGTAGAGGAGGAGGAAGAGAGGAAGAAGGGTTGTGGGGGGGGGGGAAAGGCCAAGGGATGGCAGAAAAGCAGTCTCGACTGAATAAAAAATGCCTTGATGAATAGAAAATATGTATGGGACTAATGTATTAAGAATAAGAAAAATGAAATGGTATATTTGTGAATGTAAGTATGTGAAATGAAATTTAAAAACTTTATTAAAAAAAAGAAAGTAACTGTGTATTTTATTCTTCCCGTACCATAAAAATGCATGCCAACCAGGGATGGGTTCTGGTTTTCGTTGCTGCCAGTTCGCTCAGTGGTGCACTGCGCAGCCACGCGGGCACTTCACGTTTGCGCAGTACTAAAAAAAAAGCTTCTGTGCATGCGCATAACTAAAAAACAAGATGGCGGCACCTACAGCGCCACCGAAAGAACTGGCTTGGGGCATGGCCAGGGTGTCGTTACTGCCGGTTCGGAGAACCAGTCCCTATTTTTACTACTGGTTCTATAGGACCGGTCCGAATTGGCATGAACCCACCTCTGATGCCAACCCAATTGTAAGTCATGTCCCTCCAGTGTTAATAGTTTTGTATTTCTTAATACAATCCATTCTTTCATCCATGATAATGCTGCTGCCTGATAGTATAATTCCCAGTTTGGGAGTCCAAATCCTCCTCTGAGTCTTGCATCTTGAAGCATTTTTATATTAATTCTCGCTTTTTTGCCTTGCCATATAAATTTCATTATTATTTTATTAAAATTTTGAAAATATTTTTTCTCTAATTTTATTGATATTGTTTGAAATAAAAACAACAATCTCAGTAATATATTCATCTTAATTATCGCTATTCTACCCATTAATGATAGTTGTAAATTCTTCCATCTCTCCAAATCCATTTCAACTTGTCCTCTCAATTTATAATAATTATCTTCTTTGATAATTGTTATACATCTTGCTGTTAAGTATACTCCTAAGTATCTTACCTTTTTAGTAATTTGAATGTCTATTTTTCCCATAAGCTCCCTTTTCTGTTTCTCCGTAATATTTTTCACCAATATTTTTGTTTTATCTTTATTAACTTTCAACCCTGCCACTTCTCCGTATTCTTCTATTTGTTCCATTAATTTTGGCCCTGTTTCTAATGGCTCCTCTAAGATAAACACCAAGTCATCTGCAAATGCCTGCAGTTTATATCCTTCTCTCTTAATTCTCATACTTTTTATCTCCTCATTTTGTCTTATATTTCTGTTCAATACCTCCAATGTCAAAACCAATAGTAATGGGGACAGAGGACATCCCTGTCTTGTACCTTTCATAATATTTACCTTCATCACTGTTGCTGTTTGTTCATGGTAAATTCTTTTAATCATATTTACAAATCTTCCCCCAAAGTCCATAGTTTGTAGTTGTGTTATCATAAATTGCCAATTCACATTGTCAAACGCCTTCTGCGCATCAAGAAACATCAACGCCATCTGTTTTTCAGGATGTTCTTCATAATATTCCAAAGTATTCAAAATTATTCTCATATTATCTCTAATCTGTCTCTTAAGTAAAAAACCATTTTGATCTGTATGTATAAGTTCGTTTAACAATTTCTTTAGTCTTTCAGCCATTATTGATGCAAATATTTTATAATCCCCATTTAACAAGGAAATCGGTCTATAATTCTTAATTTGTTGTAAATCTGACTCTTCTTTCGGTATAAGAGTAATATATGCCTCCATCTATGAGTTTGGTATCTTCACCTCTACCATAATTATAATCCAAATCTGATTTATAATCCAAATATTTAATCCACCCCATTGGGAGGACCATAAAAAAAGGAAGAAAAAAGAAGATAAAAAGGAACCAATCAGCCCAAAACCAAAATAACAAGAAAAGGAAAAAAGAAAACAATAAGCTTCTTGCTCTTCAGGTTCTTCTTTACCTTAATCCAAACTATTTAACAAAAAAGTGAACAAATGTAAAAAAAGGGGAAAAAGAAGGAAAAAAACCAAATACAATTATTGAAGAGGAACAAAACAGTGATAAAAAAGAAAACAGCAAAACAACCAAAAAAAACAAAAAACAAAACAAAACACCAACAGGGTTTTATATATATATAAAAAAAAAAATGAAAAAAGCAAAAGCAAAAAATAAAACAAAAGAGCCAAAAATACAATCCACCACCGACACCAATTAACTCTTAATTCCAAATCCAAAAAAATTATACCAGTAAAAAGAAAAGGAAAAAATCCCAACACCAAGGCAAAATAACAGATTTCTATAGTTCCTGATTTATCTTCTTTACAGACTTCAAAGGATACACTGCTCCAGCTAGTATTCAAAACAAAGCTCTCAATGTTCCATTTTTCATTAACAAAGCAGTTCTTTTGTCAGCTCCGACCTGTCGGGGCTGCCATTCAGGCAGGGGGGGAAGGCACTCATTGCTGCCTGCCGTTCGGGATGCATGCCACATAAAAACAAGCCGCTATGTTTCAGAAGCCAGCCTGGAGGCTCCTGGGGTCAATGCCATGACCAGGAAGTGTCGCGGTGCTGGTTGAAGTCACCCAGTCATGCCACCCTGTCCTAGATGCCGTCGGATAGTTCCTGGCTGCAACATCATCATAACACACCGCCGGGAGCCTGTTACTAACACTGCCGCCGCCCAGCTGACGGGCAGCCAGGACTTTCGTTATGATAAGCATTTGGAGCGTTGGAGGCATGCGTGGAGCTACAGAGCATGCGCAGTACAAACTGATGTTAACTGAAACATGGCTTGTGGTTAGTGACATAGGTGGAGGGGTGGAGTCACAGGGTGGGGCATGTGGTAGCTTTAAATGGTAGTGGGTGCACTAGGGGTTTGACGCTGGCAAGTTTTCATTCTGTATATACACTGGGTGATCGTGAGTAGTGCCAGAGGCCAGAGAATTAAAGACTTAATACAGCATTTCAACATGGTTGAGCTTTTCTTTCTTTGTAGCCATCCGGAACCTGACAGGTTGCCAGGACGGCAGAGGCTACCCCTAAGATCCTTCCATCGTTACCTCCTGGTCCAGATGTGAGACCAAAGGAACGTCTAGTGCCTGAGGGGACTGTAGCAAAGGTGCAAGGGGAGGTAGGTGGGCCCAGCCAACTGTTGCAGAGGCAAGAGGGGGCGGTGGGTGGCTGGTGGCCCAGCCTTGCAGGGCTTGGAACCTATGTGAGCCCCCCTCCCATGCTCACACTGACCAGGAGCCATTTCACGCAGTGGAGGGAACGTCGTATCTCTGAAGATGAATGGAGTTATTCCACGGTGGTGGGAAGCTAAACATTGGACGTGATTAGGGAAATGTTTGGATCAGCTGGGTTTCAGGCTCCTGGTATGGTGGAGGGGGTTGGAGGAGGACCACGGAACCCCAACTGGGATGAAATGCTCACATCCCAGAGGGACCCTCCCCTCGTGTCATGACGACTGCGATGGGGCCGGGACTATCCAACCTGGGATCCAGGATGGGGATGCATCGATTGCCTGTGGATGTCAAACCCCATACAGGGGTCCACTATGAGCAAGGACCATCCAGATCTATGGAACAGGACCTGCGCACTCATGCTTGGCCAGCAGGAGGGCATGGTCAGGGCCCAGTTGTACGGTGGGACCCATCAACTATGAAGGCATCATTTGATGGAAATCCATACAGGGTGGCCCTGTTTTTAGGTCAGGTGATTGACCACCTTGATAGATTCGGCCACTTATACACTTTGCAATGGGCCATGGTAATGGCTGTGGCTGCTGTCATAGAGGGTGAGGCAGCTGAATGGGTGGCCGATCTGTATGGAGACCATGCCGGAGAGCTCAGGGTTGTTGGTCTATTTTTAGCTGCCTTGCGAGAGCGGTTTGATGATAGGACAAGGGTACAACAGGCCAAGGGTGAATTGCTAACAACCAGGCAGAGGGGTAGGCCAGTAGTAGAATACATACGTGAGTTTCCAAGATTGGCGG
Organism: Thermophis baileyi; assembly: GCA_003457575.1. NCBI lineage: Eukaryota > Metazoa > Chordata > Lepidosauria > Squamata > Dipsadidae > Thermophis > Thermophis baileyi. The sequence continues at coordinate 2,567,154 of QLTV01004265.1, read as the reverse complement.
GCAAGGTGAGGGGCTGGCCAGAAAGGTTGCTGGTCCATCAATTTAAAACTGGTTTGGACCGCGCATTAAGACAGGCATGTGTGACTCGTGGCCTGCCGCCACGTTTAGTGTCCTGGGTGCAAGCGGCTACCGAGATAGATGCTGAACTGCATAGAGAAGATCAATCCTGGTTAGATTGGCCTATGAGACAGCGTGGCTTACCAGATCAGCCCGCCAGAACCAGGCCCATACCATAGCAACCCGTATCTCCACAACCCTCTACAGTGCCACCCGCAAAGCCAGGACCAGCATGGAGTGGGATGATATGTTTCCAATGCGGAAAGCCTGGACATCACGCGGTTGAGTGCCCTGACACGGGTCCAAAACTAATCACCACTGGAAACCCGGGAGTCGGCCAAACTACAGCGAGGACATGTGCAAAACTCCTGAGAACACATGGATGTCACAACAGGCGGGTTCACCCGTTATTACCAGCCCTAGTCCAGATGAGGTGGAAGCCTCCAGTAGAAGTGAAGACGATGAGGATGCTGACCCCATGGTGAGTAAGCCTGTGAAACCCTTCCTTATTTCAGTGGTTATTAGGACAGAAGCAGAAAAGCGTGAGTGTAAGGCTTTGGTGGATTCAGGCTGCACTCGGTGTCTTATGAGTGCTGCTATGGCTAGCAGGCTGGGGGTACGCCTGAAACGGTTGACAAATCCCATTCATTTTGAACAAATGGATGGATCCCTGCTAGTGGGTAGGCCAGCGACACATATAACTGAACAGGTCACGCTAGAGATCGGACCTCATCAAGAAAGGATACGGTTTGTAGTTGTTCCTCGAATAACGGAGGATGTGGTACTAGGTCTTGTATGGCTCGATAAATGGGGCCCGACTATCTGGTGGGGGGGTGCTGTTGACATCTGTAGCTGGGGATAGGCCCTGATCCACCCCCACATGAAAAGTGTGGGAGCGGAAGGGACCTCAGCCGGGGAGAGAGAGTTGAGCTTGGATTCCCTGCAGTCTATAAAGATCTCAAAGAAGTGTTCAGTGAGCGGGAGTGTGACACCTTACTTCCCCACCACGCAACTGATTGCGCAATTGAGATTCTCCCAGGGGCGGTTTTGCCCAAACCGAAAATGTATTCCATGACCCCCCAGGAATTAGCAGAAATTAGAAGCTATATAGACAAGAACCTAAAACGGGGGTTCATACAGCCGGCCAGATCAAAGGTAGCTGCTCCAGTCTTATTTTGGGAGAATAAAGATGGGGGCCTACATCTCTGTGTTGATTTTCGGGGCATTAACGCAGTGTGCGTAGAACATCTGTATCCTCTCCCATTGATGAAAGGCATGTTGGCTCAGTTAGCGGAGGGGAGAGTGTTCACAAAATTGGATTTTAGGGAGGCCTACTATAGGGTTCGCGTTAGGCCTGGCGACGAATGGAAAACAGCTTTTAACTGTCCTCTAGGGAGCTATCAATTTAAGGTAATGCCATTCAGGTTACAAGGAGCACCTGCTGTTTTTATGCAGATTATTAATGAGGTTTTACAGGAACATCTGTATAAAGGGGTGCTCGTGTACCTGGACTACATTTTGATATATACAAAAACCCTAGAGGAACATATTCCATTGGTACGCCAGGTCCTATGCAAGCTTTTGGAGGCCAAACTGTATGTTAAAACTTCAAAATGTGAATTCCATAAAACGTGTTTAGATTATCTAGGATATCGCATCTCTCCAAAGGGTATTGAAATGGATCCCGCGAAGGTGAAGGCGGTGATAGACTGGCAAGCACCTAGGACACGGAAACAGCTACAGAGCTTCCTAGGATGTGCGAATTTTTATCGCCAGTTTATCCCATCCTTTGCCCGAGTAGCATTACCATTAACTAACCTACTCTGAACCAAACACTTAAATGGGAAGCCTCGTCCAGGTCTCTCCTTACAATGGACGATGTCCTGTCAGCAAGCCTTTGAGCAATTAAAAGCCTTGTTTGCAAAGGAACCGGTGTTGAAGCATCCCGACCCTGATAAGCCATTTATCGTGCAGGCCGACACCAGTGATGTGGTGGTTGCTGCAGTACTGTTGCAAACAAATGAGCAGGGGATGTTACAACCGTGTGCTTATACATCCAGGAAGCTAAATGACACCGAACGTAAATGGGCAATTGGGAGAATGAGGCCTTTGCGGTTCGGTGGGCTTTGCTGTCATGGAGACATCTATTGGAAGGGGGGGTTACCATTTGAGGTCTGGACCAACCATAAAAACTTGGAAGCCCTCCAGACCCCACATACGCTTTCACCCAAACAGGTGCAGTGGGCATTATACTTCCATCATTTCAACTTCCGCCTGCGGTATATACCGGGCGGAAGAAATTTTTTGGCCAATGCTTTATCCCGAAAGCCTCAATATGCTAGTAAGCAGGAGGAGATAGTTCAGGCAATTATTCCTGTGTCGGATCCAATTACGTGTGAATCTTCATTGGAGAGAACGATGGCTCCGGCTCCGATAAAAGCACTGATGACATGTATAACAAATGATATTAAAAAAGAGTTATTGACTGACCAGTGGTACCGGTCTAATCAAACTAGTCTCAGTCATAGAGATGGATTGGCGTGGAAGGGGTCTAAACTTTATGTTCCAAGTGCTGTCTGACTCGAGGTGCTACGTCATTGTCACGACGTCCATACAGCAGGCCATTTCGGATTCCTCAAAACAGTACACCTGACGAATCGTCAATTTTGGTGGCCCCGGCTTAAGAAGGACTATGTTTGTAGTTGCACAACTTGTACAATGATGAAAAAACAGCCTGGTAAACCACCCGGTCTTGTACAATCTGTGGCATGTCCAGTAAAACCTTGGGAGGAGATTGCCATGGACTTTATCATAGACCTACCTGATAGCCGAGATAACACGGTAATATGGACAGTTATCGACTTGTTTTCAAAACAAGCCCATTTCGTGGCCTGTCCAGGACTATCGTCTGCAAGGAAATTAGCAAGGATGTTCATAGATCATGTCTATCGCCTTCACGGGGTGCCTCAAAGAATCGTATCAGACAGAGGAGTGCAATTCACTGCCATGTTTTGGCAGAAATTCCTAACCATGATTGGGTCTTCCCAAGGATTAAGGTCCGCCTTTCATCCCTCCACCAATGGCGTGGTTGAGAGAACAAATGCAATGGTGGAACAGTATATCTGGTGCTATGTCAAACATCAACAATATGATTGGGCAGACTTGCTACCATTCACGGAGGTGGCCTATAATAACGCAGTCCATAGTAGCACCGGATATACCCCATTCCACATTGCCACGGGAGTTGAGTTTGTACCGATACCAGAATGCCCGCAGCCGACAACTGAGAATATTAGAGTACAGGAATGGATCACGAAAATGAAAAGAATATGGACCACTGTCAGAGAGGCTCTAGAAACAGCTAGAGAGAGGTATAAAACCCAGGCTGATAAAAAGAGGAGGCAACAAACCCCCTTTTATGTAGGCCAATGGGTCAACCTCTGTACAAAATATCTCAATTTAAAGGTACCGTGTAGAAAATTGGCACCAAAGTACATTGGACCTTTCCCGATAGTTAGAATTATAAATCCAGTTACTGTGCAGTTACAGCTCCCTCCTTTACTGGGTAAAACACACCCAGTATTTCATAGTAGCCTTCTACGTCCTGTTCACACATCATCTTTACGGGGCCCTCCAACTTGTCCACCGGAACCCATAGACGTGGGTGGGGAACAGCAGTATGAGGATGAGGAACTGTTGGATGCTCGAAGGCATCGAGGATGTCTCCAGTACCTAATCCTGTGGAAGGAGTACCCGCTAGCGGAGGCATCATGGGTTACCTGTCAGGACATACTGGCAGACCACCTAATTGCCAAATTCCACCGAAAACACCCTGGAAAACCAGGAGGAGGAAATGGGCAGGTCACATGATTGGCATTTTTACTATCTACCCTTTTCTCTTCCAGATGGCTTCGTGGTAGAGGGGCCACACGTCAGCTCCAACCTGTCGGGGCTGCCATTCAGGCAGGGGGGGAAGGCGCTTGTCGCTGCCTGCCGTTCCGGATGCACGCCACATAAAAACAAGCCGCTATGTTTCAGAAGCCAGCCTGGAGGCTCCTGGGGTCGATGCCATGACCAGGAAGTGTCGTGGTGCAGGTTGAAGGCACCCGGTCATGCCGCCCTGTCCTAGGAGCTCCACGATGCCGTCGGATAGTTCCTGGCTGTGATGACATCATAACACGCCGCCGGGAGCCTGTTACTAATGCTGCTGCCACCCAGCTGACAGGCGGCCAGGACTTTCATTACAATAAGCGTTTGGAGCATTGGAGGCATGCGCGGAGCTACAGAGCATGCACAGTACAAACTGATGTTAACTGAAACATGGCTTGTGGTTAGTGACATAGGTGGAGGGATGGAGTCACAGGGTGGGGCGCGCGGTAGCTTTAAATGGTAGTGGGTGCACTAGGGGTTTGATGCTGGCAAGATTTCATTCTGTATATACACTGGGTGATCGTGAGTAGTGCCAGAGGCCAGATAATTAAAGACTTAATACAGCATTTCAACGTGGTTGAGCTTTTCTTTCTTTGTAGCCATCCTGACATCTTTATTTATTCAGCAGCCATTGTCAAGGCCATTTTTCTTCTTATTATTTAGTTAATTGTCTTTTGTCCTGGTGCCTCTAGGTGGCACTATAGTTCATTCAAAAAACAGGAACAATCACAAAAAGTTTTTTAAAATAGTTCATTCAGTCACTTTAAACTCAAATTTACTTTAGTTAGTATTAATATCACCTTGAAAATACACAGTTAGGCTTTCTGCTCATCTTAAATCAATTCCGGCTCATTTCAATTTTATTTATTTATTTATTTATTTTATAAAATTTATATGCCGCCCAACTCCCGAAGGACTCTGGGCGGCTTACATCATAAAAAAATAAAACATATAAAAACAATTTAAAAAAGAAAGGGGAAAAAAAAACCCCAACTATATTTAAAATAAAACATTCACACAACCATGCATGGGCCAATCAGAACAACTATTGGCCCCAGGCCTGCCGGAAAAGCCAGGTCTTAACGGCTTTACGGAAGGCCAGTAAGGTGGGGGTAGTACGGATCTCGGGGGGAAG
>QLTV01004265.1:2538234-2550448 GCA_003457575.1 Thermophis baileyi | reverse complement strand
AGTATACAGGTCCTCAATGGAAGGCAGGTTGGTAGCAATTGTTTTTTCTGCAGTTCTAAGGTTGCAGAACCAAACCAGACAGTTATAGAGGTGCAGATGACAGACTCAATATAGGCACAAGGTCTGTGCCTCCTTCAAAAATAATTCAGAAGAAATGCTTTAGGCTTTGCATAAGCATAGCACATATCTGCTATTCATTAAACCAGGCCAATTCTTTTTCTAAATTTTAAAGGTATGCTGCTACTTTAAGGAGTTTAATTCCTCAAAGTTAATGTGACTCTCAAAAATCCCCTTTTTCCAGCTTTGGAAAAAAAAAATCAGGATGCTTTAACAAATTTTCAAAGTATGCACAGCTATAATAGGTACAGAGCAAAATTATCTCAGTTTATGCAAATTATCAGACTTGCTTTCCCAGCAACAAGAGAATTTGCTAGAAACTCAACTATTGAAAAAGCCCTCATGACATTTCCTTGCTAAATGTCTTTAGGGTGGAGAGAAATTCTCCCAACAGGTTTTCTGGGTTGTGATCCCTATTAGCTGTAAAACTTTTCCTTCCTTGTTTTGCTTGCTGCCTGGCAAATGGCCACAGAAGCATTTGTGTTCACAGAATAGCATTTTGCAGTGATTACAATGACCAAACCTATTTAATCCCAGGGCACTGGGTAGTATGTGCTTGTGTGTGTTTATAGGTGAGTGGGTGGCATTAACAGCTGTTGTCAAAAATAAAATAAATAAAATAAAATAATGGACAAAGCAGATCCCACTAACAGAATGATTAAATTTATATTTATATCCAACCCAGGGAGCATAATTTGAAGTATTTGGGCCTCAACATAAATTTTGAAGATTGTCCCCAAACCAGCATTGGTCTTTTATTGTAGAGCAGGGGTGTCAAACTCGCGGCCTGCAGGCCGGATGCATCACGCCCACCCCCGTTTTAGCAAAGGGGGGAAAAGTCACGATACGTCACGTGATGACAACGTGACGACGCGAGTTTGACACCCCTGTTGTAGAAGTATTGGTTACATTCAAAGGAGCAGATCTATTCTGATACCTGGCACTTCCACAAACAAGACATTCTTGAAGAGACCAGTCCTAGGAAGCCCTAGGAAGTAGGCAATGGCAAGCCACTTTTGAAAAACCTTGCCAAAAAACCTGCAGGGTCTTGTCCAGGCAGTTTCTGAGAATCGGACATGACTGCATGGAAGAAGAAAAAAATGTAGATGCCTGCCTGTCAGTGTAAAATTAGGTGTCTTTATGTTTACTGGAATTATTGAGTTTACACACACCTTTCTCACATCCAGCGAGGTGTTATTATCTAGCTGAACTTGGCTGCCCTCAGAAAGGTAAGTGGGTTGAGACCTGGTTAGAATTTGTTGGGAAATCCCTAAAAATGCTGGGCTGTAGGGTAGACTAGGAAATTGACAACCACAACAACAAGAGGAGGAGGAGGAAATGGGAAAACATTTCCTTATGGTTGCTGAGAACACTACATGGATTGACCACAAAGTCACCAAGAGTGGAGTCTGACTTTTCTCCCTGTAGTTAGCCACATAGCCAAAGTGAAGACGATGTAAATAACACAGTTTGGAAGCTTCATCTTCCAAAGCCTCAGAAGTCTTTTTGGCTGAGTGCCTTCAACATTGCTATCTTTACAGTATTGACCAGCTGACAAAAAATCAGAGTCAGAATAGAGCTTGAAGGAATCTTGGAGGTTTTCTAGTCCAGTCCCCTGATTCAAGCAGGAGATCCTATACCATTTCAAACAAAGTGACTGTCCAGTCTCTTCCTAAAAACCTCCAGTGATGAAGCACCCACAACAATGGGGAGTGCAGAAATCAGTATCCAGTGTCTCATCATATCCACTGTTTCCTCCCCTCTGCCCAGTCTAAGAAATATGTAATAATCATATTATTACATATTATGATTATGTTATTACATACCTCTTTCCGAAAGAAGGAAGTTGCTATCATCTTCCCTATCATTACCTCGTTTACATTTCATACAATCTGCTTGCTTTCAAAATCCTTACAGGTAGTCCTCATTTAGCGATTGCCTTGTGTATGGTGACCTTTCAAAGTTATGACAGTGATGAAGAAGTAACTTTGAGACCAATCCTTGTATTTACAACCTTTGCAGATCTGGAAAGCAGAGGAAAGCTGAAGTAAGATCATAAGCAGAGTTGTGGTTTCTGTTTGGTGACTGTTTCCCATAGCGACTGTTGCTGGTCCCATTTGCGGTCACCACAATGAGAACTACCTATATTGTAAGATTCTTCTAGCTAAACAAGCTCATGTTTATTCCCTTTGCTAGCAGAGAAAGTAAGACGCTAAGGAATTACCCAGTAGATCAAGCAGAGATGGGTCTCAGGAGTGAAGCTGAGTTGTGATGCTGATGTTTTCTCTTTCTCAAAGAAGTAAATTACTATCATTATATGTGCTGTCACCTCTGTTGTCTCAAGGGGGTGTGAGGAGGAGACCCAGCCAGACTCTTAAAGAGCATGCTAAAGACATGCACCAAGATGCCTTGATTCAGCAGAGAGAAGATCTGAAGAGGTGGGAGAAGGCAACAGGAAGCCACCTGTTTCACAGTTCCAGCATTAATGCTGCAGCTCTTTTCTTGCATTCCTCAGAAGGGTTAGAGACAGATATGTGTTTGCTACTAAGACCCCCTTCCCTTTGAAACTAGAAGCACAGTATGACATCAGGAATCTTGTAATAGGTTTAGGATGGATGGAGAGAGAGAGAGAGAGAGAGAGAGAGAGAGAGAGAGAGAGAGAGAGAGAGAGAAATTCTGGCCTATGTAAGGAATAATTGAAAGTGTAATGATCTGAAGGCAGTCAACACTTCTTTGAAGTAGCAATCCACATGCAGCATGTATGCTTCTCCAAGATTGGCACTGCCCTGTTGTGTTCTCATAGCAATGGGGTTCAGCAATTCTTCTGCTGCAGCTGAGCTGGCTTCTCTCTCAGCTACAAGGTAGGAAGAAAAAAAAATGCAAGAAAAGCCGTCAGGAAATGCTAGATCAAGTAGGCCAAGGTTCTACTGCTTTTCCTTCTGTTTCTCTCCTGCTACCTGCCCTCTCTGAGATGTCAAAGCAGTGGAGGGGTTGAGGGAAAGCCGCAGCCTCCAGCTGGCTTGGAATAGTTACTGGATTGACTCAGAGAAGGAAAGCAAATGAATAGAGAGAGGTGGGATGACTCACAGGCAGCTTGTTCAGTGACATATTAATATCTTCAACAAAGGTCTTTGTTTTGTTCCTTCTGGCAGGATAAAAAGTATAGCTGGAGGCACACTTCTATACATGCACTAGATGTTCCAAAGTTCTCTTGTTCCACCACTGGATTTCTAAGAGGGCAACTTGCAACTAAAGATTCTTGTAGAGCAAAAAATTCATCTGGTCTGGTTCTGCTTTTCTAAGATGTCAGACAACTTTTGATTTTTCTTCATTGTTTCTATCAGGGAACTGTAGCATGTAGTGCTGGGTGCGGAATACCTTTTTTTAAAATTACCCTTTACAGGGTTCAAGGTCTGAATGGATGGGCCATAATCCAATGGCAAGTGGGCAGATCTGGGATTTCCAGGGTATTTGGGGGCTGCTTTATGGGTTCATACCTCACAGCTTTATCTCCCATTATTTTATGTCAGAAATAAACAGAAACAAACCTGGTTTGTAACTGAATTTCAATGATATTATTTCTAGGGCCTGCAAAAGGCCTTCAGATTGCTTACCCCAGGTTTATGTCAATCCCAAGAATTGGGGGGAAAAAAGGTTTCCCATGCAGATCTTTGATGCAATGGATAACGATGACCATAAAAGGCTATGAGTTAATATCCTTACCATAAAATATCTTGCCAGGCTGAACACAACCGTCTGCTCTATTATCACAAGCACAGAAACACAATATGTTGAACGTTTATGCAACTAAACTCTTAATCCCATAATATCATTAATATAAAAGATCTTCTATTCTAGCTACTCAGCATTTGGAGCTTTGTACCCACTTCCCAATAGTTCAAATAGGACAAACTGGAGTAAGTTGAGATCTTCAAAGAAAGGAAGAATAGACATTTGTCAAAATGCTCTAGAGCAGGGGTATCCAACCTTGGCAACTTTAAGACTTGAACTTCAACTCCAGAATTCCTCGGCTAGCATGGCTGCCTGAGGAATTCTTGGAATTAAAGTCCAGAAGCCTTAAAATTGCCAAGGTTGGACATCCGTGGTCTAGAGGACTCTGTGTTGAGCCACTGGTTGGACCAAATGACCTTTATAATCACTTCCAACTCTATGATTTGGTGACAAAATATGGAAAAACAAGGCATGAAGTGTGTAGAATGCTGTATAGGCTAAAGAAGAGGAAACAAATTACTAAATGATGGAATGTTTCTTGCAGAAAGAAATAAAAAAGTGCATTTTTAAAATAATTATAGAAAACATGTCCACTTGACTTACGAGACCTGTAATTTATCTTTTCCCTGTTGTTGTCAGGGAAATAAATGTATTCAAATATGGGATGACAGTTGGAATTAAGTCCTAGATGACCGCATGAGGAAACAATTAAAGTCAAATTCTATTCTCAATGGTGTGTATAATTTTGTAAAGACAATGAATTTCTTTAAACAGCTCCTCCATGAATTGCAAGCTTCTTTTCCTTAAATATTCATTCATTGTCATCTTTCTTTCAAGGGAGCACTACAGACAATAATACATTGATTCCTGCATTGGGCAGTTTAAAAACATTAATAAAATGATAGTGTTGTACCTCAGAAACCACACAATCTACAGAGTCACGCAAGGCTGCTTGTACTGAGCTGAAAGATATCAAGATGGTGTCATGTCAGGAAGCACCAACTGCTCTGGGTTTCTTTACTCAGTGGGTAATCTTGACACCTGAGCTATAGTAAGTTGCGTGTAGGATTCTGTTAAGTGTCACTCTGTGGTTAATAGTCTTTTTTACCAATGTGTGGTGCTTCTTCATTAGTTCTAGATGGGAATAGTTTTATTCTGAGCCGAATATATGAATAGTTTTATATACTAGCTGACATGTTGTTAACCCCAGTTCTGAATCTAAAATAGCTGTCAGAAAACCTGCATATCACCTGACTCATAGCAGCAAATGTAGGGGTTTTGTTTACAAAAACAGTTGTCTAAGCTATAATCACTATATAACATGATTTCAGTCTTAGTCTTTCACCTATCATTTTGACAGGTAGAAAGGGGTAAGCACAGAAATTGTCAAAGGCACACAATGTAATTTGCGGCTGTTGGTGGTCAAGCATAAATGAATACAGAAGGGAATATATGTAGCTTATGGCTGAGCTATGGAGTCCTTGGTGCTCTCTGAGTTTGGCTGTTTGCCAAACATTTCATTACTTAACTAACACTATCATTGTGAATGAGTGTGGGGCTTGCTCTCTGTTTATACAGTCGCTTGCCGTGTCAATATTGGTGGGGGTGTGGCTTTCTGTTTGAAAGTTCTTTGATTTGGGTATTGTTTTCTGCATGTTTCCTTATCTAAATCCCTGCTAATCAGGGTGTTGGCTGCTGGAGAGGATGTGTTTTGGTCTTTTTATTTCCTTTGTAGCTTCTTATTGTCTCTTTTGAATTGAGTGTAAATGTGGTTTGTCTCTATGTATCTATTGATGGCTGATTTGTCTGAATGCTAATCTTCTAATGTTTGGGGATTTAACTTGGTCTAGGATACTCACAGTTTCCCATTTTAATCTATGGTTGAATTTGTTCATGTGTTCTGAAATTAAGAAGTTTTCATTGTGTCTTTTGACTGCTAGTTAGTGTTTATGGATGCACTCTGGTAATCTTTTGCCTATCTTACATAGTGACTGTTACAGTCCTTACACTGTATGTTGTAGATGGCTCTTGGTTTTTCTTCTTGAGCTTCTAGGTCTTTGGTTTACTTAAGATGTTTTGGAGGGCTTTAATTGATTTGTGTGCTATGATAATGCTGTGTGGCTCTAATAGTCTGTTGGTTGCTTTTGAACTGTTTTTGATATATGGTAGTGTTATACTTTTCAGAGCTTGTGTTGGTTATGCTATAATGGGTTGAATGGCCAGACATTTTTGGATAGTTGTGTGAGTATCCATATTGTTGGAAGATGTTGTATAAATGATCTATTTCCTTTTTTCTGGGAGAGGTGTTCTGGGTTGCTGTAGTGCATTTGTATTCATCTGAACAACGTTCTTACACAGTTCCTCTTATGGGAGATTGGGTTGTTACTTTGATAATGCAGCATTTGGTTAGTGTGGGTACTTTTTCGATACACTTGTGTTTCTTCTTTGCCATCACTGTCTCTGCTGATGAGGATATTCAGGAGGGATATTGTGTTGTTTTCTTCTTCCCATGTGAATTTTATTTCTTTGAAGATGTTGATTGTTTCACGTATCTCCTCTGGTTGTTTCCTTTATTATTATGGCAAATATGTTGTCTACATACCGGATCCATACTTTGAGTTGTATGTGTGGGAGTGCTATAATTTCTAGGCACTGAGTTATGGTCTCTACTATACGTCCTAGGGATGGTGATTCCATGGTTGTTCCTCTGTTTTGTTGATATATTTGTCCATCAAACTGAAAGTAGGTAGTGAGGCAAAGCTTGTTGTCCATGATTCTGGACATTTAGATCTTAATGTATTTGGCTATGTCAGGTGTGCTGTGTAGCTCTGCTGCCATGGATTCCTTCACTAATTCTGGGTCTATAGCCATACAGAGTGTTGTGACATTGAATGAAACCATAATGATTGTTGTGTGCCATCCCATGTTACTTTTGGCGAGATGGGTGGCTATACAAATTTGACAAATAAATAAAAATTCTAAAATTCTATCTTCTTCTAATGGTAGGATTTTGATTATCTGGATCCAGTGAGGAATCCAGAAAAATTGGATAGGGAATTGATTGAATATTCACTCCCCTCTGTGAGATGTCCAGCTTTCTTTGTATTTTTTTTTAGCTGTGTTATATGTTGGATTCCCTGGTAATAGTACAATTGGATGAAGAGATACATCTGGCTTATGTATTTACAGGCATCCATAGAAGGGAGAAAACTCATAATCACTTGCACTGATGATTTTACCTAGTTGGGTAATGAAACATCTGTAAGCAAACAACCATGCTTAGAGAGCACCAATGACTCCATGGCATCCACTCTGAAGTTATCTAGCCATATCCAGTTATTTACTGCAGGAGTTACTGTTATCCAGCTGAATTTTGTACATAGCAATAGCACTTAGACTTATATACTGCTTTACAGTGCTTTACAGCCCTCTCTAAGTGGTTTACAGAGTCAGCATATTGCCCCCAACAATTTGGGTCTTCATTTTACCCACTTCGGAAGGAAGGAAGGAAGGCTGAGTCAACCTTGAGCCTGGTGAGATTTGAAAATTGCAGGCAGTTGGAAGTCAGCAGAATTGGCCTGCAGTACTGCACTCTAACCACTGCGCCACCATGGCTCATACCTGCTAAAGTCTACAGTATATTTAGTTGGTGATTTTATGAATGTTCTTTTAATGAATTAGTTCATATAACTCAGCTTTGCATAGGACTCCAAAAGACTTTTTTTTTTTAAGTTTTCCACATCCAAGACAAAAAAAACAGCTAAATATCTTTTCAGGCCCACTGATTTTTAAGCAGAAAATAGATTATGCTCATGTTCATGAAAGTTTCACATTCAAACATGAATACCATTGATTTCAGACTTCTGAGTTTTATTAACCAATTTTATGGACTATTATTTATTTATCATATTCCACATTTTCACTTTGACCTTCATGCTTCCTCACACCAACAACCCCTTGAGAATTTCAGGGTGGTCCAAAGTTGAGCTTCTATGGTTTCAATATAAATTTAATATTTAGCCATGAGTCCCATGACATCATCTGGCTGTTACCTGCGGGTAACAGCCATATTATTGGTTACTATTGAGTAAACTCATAATGAGCTATCAGAATGTCAATCTGTTGCATAAAATGCATTTATTTATTTAAATTATCTTCTCTCACTTAAAGGTCCTATTCTATGTAATGCAAATTCTTCTTCTTATGTTAGTCATAGATAAATCCAATCAATACATATGGCAAACAGATTATTGCCCCATAACTACATTTAACCATTTAGATCGTGTTACCTGAGAGTTTTCACTAAGCACAAAGTCAAATGAGAGGGAACACACCGCCACCTATATAAAGTAGCTGAAGTTCAACTGAAAGCAATAAGATTCTGCAATCTGCATACCTAATATATTTGTTAAGACATCAACATTAATACATCGAAACAAAACCAATTCAAGACGAACTAATGTTCACATCAAAATCCTCTCCCCAAATTAACAATATGAGCCATAGCATCATATTCTCCTAAAAATGTTTGTCCCAAAGAGTGTATAATTGGGGTAAATTATCAGCCAGATCCTTCATCCCTTCCACATCAAAATAGAAATTGACTTTAATATTGACTTTTGATGATGTAAAATTGACTTTTGATGATGTAAAACTATTTAACACCACCGACAATGCTGCTGCCCTACAAGTGACCTTGACTATGTATCAGAATGGTCAAACAATTGGCAACTCCAAATCTCAACCAACAAATGCTCTGTCTTACACATTGGCAAAAAAAATCAGAACACCAAATACAAGCTGGGAGGATACAACCTCGTAGATGACGCTCACTCTCTCAAGGACCTTGGAGTACTCATCTCTAATGATCTAAGTGCCAGAGCTCACTGTAACAGCATTGCCAAAAAGGCATTAAGAGTTGTTAACCTAATCTTGCGAAGCTTCTTCTCCGGTAATATTGTATTGCAAACTAGGGCATATAAAACCTTTGCTAGACCAATTCTCGAATACAGCTCATCTGTCTGGAACCCACACTGCATATCAGACATTAATACAATTGAGCGAGTCCAGAGATATTTCACGAGAAGAGTCCTCCACTCCTCTGCTCACAACAGAATACCTTATACCACCAGACTTGAAATTTTGGGCTTAGACAACTTAGAACCGTGATGGCGAACCTATGGCATGCGTGCCACAGGTGGCACGTGGAGCCATATCTGAGGGCACGCGAGGCGTTGCCCTATGTCAGCTCAAGCGCACATGTGTGTGCTGGCCAGCTGATTTTCGGCCTTCCGGAGGGGGGAAGGCCATTTTTGCCCTTCCCAGGCTTCAGGAAAGCCTCCGGAGCCTGTGGATGGCGAAAAACGGACCCAACGGGCCTACTGGAAGTTCAAAATGAACTTCCGGTTGGGCCGTTTTTCGCCCTCCCCAGGCTTCAGGAAAGCCTCCTGGGACAGCGCGGGGGGGGGGTTGTGCACGCATGCGCGGGGGAGGGCATTGCATTATGGGTGTGGGCATGCGTGCGCGCGCTATTGCATGCACACGCACCCTTTTGGCACCCAAGCAAAAAAAGGTTCGCCACTGACTTAGAACTACGACGCCTTCGGTCTGACCTAAGCGTAGTACACAAAATTATCTGCTACAATGTCCTACCTGTCAATGACTACTTCAGCTTCAACTGCAATAATACACGAGCACACAATAGATACAAACTTAAGGTAAACCGCTCCAAACTCGATTGCAGAAAATACAACTTCAGCAATAGAGTGGCCAATGCCTGGAATGCACTACCTGACTCTGTTGTTTCAACCCCAAACCCCCATAACTTTAACCTTAGACTGTCTACTGTTGACCTCACCCCATTCCTAAGAGGTCTGTAAGGGGCGTGCATAAGCACACCAATGTGCCTACCGTCCCTGTCCTACTATCCCCATTTATTCGTATCCATTTCCTGTATTCATAATCATGTTTATACTTATATCTGTTATCTTATACATGCTTGACAAATAAAAAATAAATAAATAAATAAATAAATATACTGCATGATAAAATGAAATATTGCAGCGCCAAAAGAAGCTTTCTTGTGCTCTTAGAGATATACTATATTTTCTAGAAAATGTACACCTTTATAATAAAATTTAAGGGTTAAATAAAAAGGCAACCATTCAATAACTTTTAGGCACATTTTTAGATTTGTTGCAGCTGTATAGGAAAGGAGCTCTATAAATTATGTTTTTTTCCAGTCATCATAACCCACAATTCTCACCTTCAATGTAACAGTGATTAATGACAATGTCTGTCCAATATATAGAGGAGAAATGGCTTCACTTATCTGGGTGTCGACCTAGACAAAAGATTAGTGGCAATGCCTAGACCATCATACTCCAAGTTAGATATAAGGATGGTATTTCATCCCATTCAGAGATATTTTGATAGGCAAAACCCAAGTCTCTAATCCAAGTCATATTCAGAATTAATTCAGCCAGGATATTAACAATGAAACAATGAAAATGTAATTAGACAGGTATTAACAGTATATTGACTTGCAGAGGATTACTCCTTATGAAATGCTTATCATGGAAATATGGAAAGTAGTGACAAATTATTTCAGATAGAAATAATTTCTTAAGACTTTTCTTGGCAAACTATAAATGGAGCCTCGGATCTTCTGCACAGAAAACCTGTGCTCTGGCAATGAGCCACAGTCCTCTTCTTAAATACTGCATTAGTGAGTTGCAGTATTAAATATTTAACGCTGTAATGTAGCCTTGTCAAAGCGTCTGTTCAGCTGTGGGAAAGTGCTTGATTTGGCTTCCGAAACACTTCAGTGGCATGAATATAGATGTCCCTTACCCAGTGAAACCCTCAGAACAGGATGCTGAATGGTTAGACTGGAAACATTTTCTGGTGTGTTGATTCCTCCCTGAGATACTTATGCCACGGTTTATTTTGTATTTGTGGCTGTTATGGCAGCTGTGCCCTTTCCTGATGAAGTGAAGGGAAGCTTTTCTCACTAGTTACACCACTGCAACATATTTTGCATGGGACTGCTTTTGAAAATCACTTGGACATGCAGTTGGTTCAACATGCATCAATACATTTTGGATGGTTGATAGACCCATTCTTGACACCAATGCTTTGAGTTCTGTGTTGGCTATCAAGAAGCTTCCAGGGTCAATGTAATGTGCTAGTTTTAATTCTTAAATCCCTGTATGACTTGCCATCCAGGACGTGGATATATTTCAGGTGGGTTCTACCTGTCCAAATGCTGAAGAGGTCCTTCCCATATGAGTTCCAGAGAAAGGTGAGAAGATCTTGTTTCTCCTCAACAACTCCTCCTCTATGGGACAGCCTTTCTACATAAATCCTTAAAAATCTCTTAAAAGGCCATTAAGTTAAAATATGCCACTAATACATTTATTATGATTATTTTGTGAAAGGGACTAACATTCATTATTTCTATAGTATTAACATTTCAGTTTTCATTGTACACTACCACAAGTCCCTGCAAAATGTGACAATATTGAAAAATGATATACAAATACATACATACATACATACATACATACATACATACATACATACATACATACATACATTTCTACATGACATTTCTGCTCTAGTTATGCTAACAATATTTTTCCCAAAAAAATAAAGGACAAATCTGAAAGCAGTTCATAAGGATAAAAAAATATTTATGTAAACTTTGCTTTACAAAAGAAAATCCAAGAGCAAAACCAAGAAAAAATGTATATTCTAATCAAACTATTGAAAACCAAACTTTTGTTTTAAACAGGCAATTCAATTTCTCACATGAATGCGAAAGACTGTGCATTAAGTGATACCATTTGAGGGGTAAAAGTTAAATGACCAAAATAAAAGACAAAAGTGAGTTTTTGAAAAATAAATAAATCTAAAGGACAGCTTTCTGAAATAAAGAACTGCCTTTTCTAATTTATTTATTTATTTATTTTATTTATTTATTTATTTGTCAAACATGTACAAGATAGCAGGTATAGGTATAAACATAAACATAATCAAAGTGAATACAGATAGATGAGGACAATAGGACAGTAGGACAGGGACGGTAGGCACGCTGGTGCGCTTATGCATGCCCCTTACAGACCTCTTAGGAATGGGGTGAGGTCGACAGTAGACAGTCTAAGGTTAAAGTTTTTTGGGTTTGGGGAAGAAACCACAGAGTCAGGTAGTGAATTCTAGGCATTAATCACTCTGTTGCTGACGTCATGTTTTCTGCAGTCGAGTTTGGAGCGGTTTACATGAAGTTTGTATCTATTGTGTGCTCGTGGATTGGTGTGGTGGAAGGTGAAGTAGTCATTGACAGGTAGGACATTGTGGCAGATAA
>QLTV01004265.1:2525324-2536787 GCA_003457575.1 Thermophis baileyi | reverse complement strand
TATTGTAGTAGTCTTCGATAGTATTACAGCCAGAGAATAGTATTTGCCAATCGAGAGATGAGAGGTCAGTGACTATGTTATCATAGTTGGCTTTTTTAAAGTTATAATTGGTTATCCTATTATTATGTTGATTTTTATAAGGACGTATATTAAGACAAAAGTCAATCATGCTGTGGTCACTGTTGGAAAAGGGTTCTTTTATTTGTAGTCCATAAATTGAGTGTAGACTGTTGCAGAAGATGAGATCGAGGCAATTGTTGAGTCTAGTGTTGTTTGTTACTAGTTGATCTAGTCCTAGATTAGTAATAGCATTGTATAGGGTTGAATGTATGGGTTCAGTTGTACATTCATTTAGTGTCCAGTTAATATGAGGTAGGTTGAGATCACCAAGGAAAATAAGAGGGTGAGAAAAATAAGAGGGTGAGAAAATAGCATATTTATAGATACCTAGAAAAGGATGGTTTAAACTCTTAATCATATTACTCAAGTTAAATACCCAAGCATTAGTAGTTCCATGTTTTAAAAATCTTAAATGTTGCAGCAGTCTTTTTACTGCTTCCTTACTCTTTCTTCTATGTGGGAAAGAGAGGAAAGAGTCCAGCATCCTAAAATAGTTTGGAGTCATTTTTCTGTCTGGTTAGACATAGGGAGTTGCAAAGGATTTTGGGAGATTCCGATGCATCTTCCAGGCAAAAAATTGCATTCATTTAAAACTATATCATTAAATGTGAGTGTCAAACTAATTAAATAAGAAGTAATGGGAAAATATTGGAATGCTGAGTAAAAAAAATATTGCTATCTGCAATGTTCTTTAATGGGACAATTTCATCTAGAACAGAAATGAGTAGCAAAAACTACAAAACAGAGCAATGACCCTTTCATTTTTAATTGCATATCTAATCCTACAGCTGTTTGAGGGTAAGGTGTTCCTCTTTAAAACAGAAAGATGGAAGGCTGCCTTGTTTTAATGTAATATGCAAGCCATAAGAGGTGTGTGAATAAACTGAGCATGCCAAATGATGAGATCTACTCAGATATCCTTTCATTCAAGCAAATGAAAGACCTCAGCCATGGCAAAAAAGACAGTGGCAGCAGCACAAAGCCATTTCTTTGGCATAAAAGAGGAGTTTGCCATGATTTTTTTGACAGGTAAATTGCCATAGAAAATAACACTAATAAGAGCATAATAGGAAATTGTCAGAAAACCACCAAAAGGCATTTATGTCCCTCAGAGAAATATAGTCTTCAGAAATCCATGATGCTGGTTTTTTGTTGTTGTTGGAGTTTCGCATTTACAACTTTCGTAATTCATTTGTTCGTATTCTCTCTCTGCCTCTCTCATATTTTAATTTGAAATAGGAACTCAGCACAAATAAAGAACATGAAAAAGAAGCATAGATTCTTTGCAAACAATATGCCTTAAGTGACTTGGCAATTTCAGTCTGTGGTCTAATTTATATATATCTATATATATAAATATATATATGAAAGATGGGGATAATGGAAATATATTAGAAAAAGAGAATGACAGTTTGGCTCTGGCCTGTCTTAGAAACATAGAATCATGGACTAAGTAGGACCATGAGGAACATCTACTCCATACCTTTAAAGTGTGCAGGAAAATCAGTGAAACCATCCTCAAGAAGTAGATGCCACCTTCTTTTAAAACATCTCCAAAGATGGAGAAACGAAGTCCCTGTAAGTAGACTTTCCACCATTTGTATTAATCTTACCATCAGAAAGTTGGTTTTTTGCTTATATTTAATTGAAGTTTAGGTATTTCGTAGCCTTCAATCATTATTTCTGCTCTCTGTTTCTGTGGCTGTGGAAAATAATTACTGATCACTTTCCCTCCACACCCCTTTTTTGGACCTGGACATGATCTTGTATCTCCTTTCAGTCTTCTCCAGATTGAACATCCCAGGTTCTACATCAAATCTATATATTCCTTTTGTTACCATCCTTTTTACCTATCCTAACCTATCAGTATACTTCTGGAAACCTGATGTCCAAAACTGTATATAGGACTCTAAATATAATCTCACAGTAGAGAAGAAGGGAATATGGACTTTATGCATCTTTAATACAATACTGCTTCTAATTTAGCCCAGAACTACATTAGCCGTTCTAGCAACTGCCTACTCTGCTGGCTCATGTTAACTTATCAATAATCATAACCAAGTCCTTTTCTAATGTAACTTTCCACTCTATGAATATCTTCTATGTGTGCTCTACAATTTTCCTCCCTAAATGTAATACACTACATGTCGGCCTTTTGAAGGACATTTTGTTCTTCTCGATCAGTCTTCCAGCCTGTCCAGATTAGATTGCAATTTCATTTTGCCAGTCTGGGTAGTGGCCAGGTTTCTCATTTGTTATCTGCCAATTTGACAAATTCATCAACCCCAACAGTTCATTAATAAAAGTTTTAAATAATCCCGGGCACAAGACAGATCCCTACGGGGACTCTACTGATTACTGTTCTCCAACTTGATGTAGAGCCATTAATGCTGAGTGCAATTAACTAGCCAGTTCTGGACTCACCTTATCATAGTGGCATCCAAACAACCCTTTAATAGTATGTCAATGAGAATGTCATGTGAAATCTTATCAGAATCGAGGTAGCATTCCCCTTGTCAAAAGAAGAAATGAGATTTGTCTCATGAGACCTATGTTGACAAAGCCACACTGACTCTTAAGTATTCATGGCATGACCTTCAAGAGGCTTGTAAAAAGACTTACAAAGATGACTACAAACTATATCCTTTGGTCTCTCTCCAGGTATTGATGTTAGGTTAGGATCCTTTTTTTCTTTTTTTGAATTGGGGGACCATGTTAACTCTCCTTCAGTCATCTGATACCTCATAATTCTCCAGGACTCCCTCAAAACAATTGTCAGCTCTTCACCCAGTTCTTATAGTATTCTGGTGCATATTTCATCAAAGCTTGTGGATTTGAATGCATTCAAATTAGCTAGAAAAATCATTTGCCAAAAACTTACTGACTTGCACACATTCCCTGTTGCATTCATTCCTATCTATACCATTCAAATAATCATTTCCTATGGATGTAAATCAGAGGTGGGTTCCTCCCAGTTCGGACCGGTTCTATAGAACCGGTAGTAAAAATAAGGACTGGTTCTCCGAACCGGCAGTAACAGCAGCCTGGCCACGCCCCCAATCCGGTTCCGCTCACTCGGACACTCGCCCTGCCTCGCCTTCGCCACTGCCTCCTCCTGCCTTCACACAGGTAAGCATTGCGGCAGGGACGGGGGCAGGGCGGCAGCAGAAGAAGAGGGCGGCGGCAGGAGAGGGCAGTGGTGGTGGCAGGAGTGGCAGCAGCGGCGGGCAGTGCCCCCGTCCCAACTGCGGCGACATCAGTGGCAGCGGGGTGTCCCAGAACTCCCGGGGAGTTTTCACACGTGTCTTTGGCCAGGATACGGTGAGCAGCAGCCCCAAAACCTGGCAGAGTATATAGTAATGGGAAAGAGGAAATGTTGTAATAATAGAATAGTTATACTACCGAGAGTAGTATAGAGGAAATATTGTTATAGTAAATAGTAAATAGCACAGTAGTGTAGAAATCATTGCGAGTGAAGAATATAGGATACACAGTAGAAAGCACTCACATACAGATTTGTAAGGTTTACCCTTTATTTTTATATCTTAATTTTTCAAAATAAAACAATTCTTCAACCACACACACACACACACACACACACACACACCTGTCTGGGCAATGTTTTTGTGGCTCTTTTGAGTCTGGCTTAATCTAATTGAGTATATTTTTAAAAAAAATCTGCAACAGCCTCATTCCTACATTTCTGAGCTGAAGACTTCCTGGGTCATTAGCTTCTTTCCATTTCCGGTAAACCTCCATCCGTTGCTTGTTAAGGTCTTCCTCTATTACAGTTGGATCCTCTGGGAGATTACTCCCAAGGCATTGTGATCCTTGCTAAGGGAACTTAAGCCGATGCCCTGCAGTTGCATCATAATGACAATCCATCTAACTGAGCATCCAAATTCTCAAAGCAACCAAATCCAGGAAGCAGGTATTTGTTATTATACAGGTAGTCCTTGATTTGTGACCACAACCGGGGTCAGAATTTCCATTGCTAAGCAAGGCAGTCGCTTAGTTAAGCGAATTGTGCCCAATTTTACGACTTGCCACGGTTAAGCAAATCACAGGGAGTTATTAAGTGAACCATGTGGTTATTAAGCAACTTTGGCTTCTCCCATTGATTTTGCTGATTGGAAGTTAGCTGGGAAGGTCGCACATAGTAATCACATGACCCTGGGGCACTGCAACTGTTCTAAATACAGATCTTTGCCAAGTGGCCAAATTTTTATTACATGACCATGGGGATGCTGCGATGATGTAAGTATGAGGACAGTCACTTTTCAGTACTGTTGTAACTTTGAATGAACACAAAATGAATGGTTGTAAGTCGAGGATACCTGTATTTGGTTTACATCTGTCCCTTCAACAAATTTTCAAGGCAAGTTATCAAGAATGTAGAATCCTATCAGTCCAGTCCCTATAAATAAAAGTCCATATTTTTTAAATAAATAGCAATTATAATGTCAGGATTATTTTCCAGGTTATAAATCTGATCTACCTTCTTGCATGCAAGGTTCTGTTATGGATGGTGTAGAAGAGCAAACAGCGAAAGAATATAATCTACTGTAGCTCCGAATGTCAAAAACAATCCAGAAGGAAGACATTTTCACAGCAAGAATCACCACAAACCTTCACAATGGCATTGTTCTAGCAGCCCTGAACACACCCTAACTTCTTACTCGCGAAATACAGGAGCATTTGAAACAATGTCAGGATGCTTGGAATGTGTTTACCTTCTTCGGATGCACAATATTATTGTATTGTGGAGTAATATTCTTATTCCTTGGTAGCAATGAAATGGCAGGCAAGGTCCCTTTTAAGGACAAAGTCACTTTGCAGATGAAATAAGATCATATAGGGCTCTCGGGTCTCTAGGAAGACAACATCTCACCAATAAACAACTTGATTGGATCTGACTCAACCTGCTTTGATCAATATTTTATAGTTCCTTAAGAACTGATATATTACCTTAAGTGGCCGAAAGGGTTTTCCTGTAGTAATTGTTGGAAGAGATGCTGGGACGTATTTGTATGACACACAAACCTAATTAACCATGTTTCAGCCTAGAGTAGTAATAATCAGTCAGTAGGATCCGTTTTTAGGTCAGTGTATTAGGTAAATCCCCAAAATTAGAGTTTTGACTAAACCATGATTAAGGGATAGATGTAGTGTGCAAATGCATTTATTATATTTTCTGGCATGCCCATTTGTGGACTATCATTTTGAACTTTCCCATGCTTTTTTAAAAAATAAGATTTTGATTAGTTTTTCCTATTATAATTAGCTTGCTAATGCATCCCTAATGTCTGAACATTCCAGGGTATCATGTTCAGGTATGAGTGATTTGATATATGTTATACCAGAAGCAAAGCCTGTTAGCCATCTGGATGCATGTTATGTCCCTTCCTGGTTCATTTTTGGCCAATGTTATGGTGGCCTCTAATACGAATTAAACAGTAATCAAGAAAGAGACAAGCATGCCTCACTTCAACCTTGGTCTTAAACTATCCTGTCAGATTTTTATCGGCCTGTGAGTTGTGAGCTCATTGGCTTGTCATAGATGTTTCAATCAAACGCATCACCTCTAGTTCACCCTGCTGAAAATGGCTTTCCCAGACTGCTAGCTATATGACTCCCAAGATAGTAGTCGCATAATCCTTCTTACTGGGAGCTCGCTTTAAATGGCAAGCTAAAATCATTGGAATTTTTCTCAGTCTTTAAAAAAAGAAGGTTTCCCTGAATCTTAAATAATGTATTTTTGGTCATAAAGAGATTCCTAAATGTAAAAGGACACCATTTCCTTAGGAATAGCTTATACGCTTTTGACAGGGCCTCCTATAGCTCAACCCTCCATATAAAATCTCTTGATTTCATGAACAGTTTCCAGGTGAGCAATATATGATCTAATTTGTTCAAAATCTCAGCTTATGAAATAAGCCCCAGATGGCTGGATTTATGCCACTCAGACAATCATAAACCACGGTTTTCAAGCCACAAGGTTCCACTCAGCATGTAAACCAACTCCAAATAAATCACATTACAATACAGGTTAGCGAAAGGCTGAAATCGAATCAGTATTTCTGAAGGGTGAGTGCTCAGAACATGCAATGCTAAAATACGATTTGTTTGGTTATGGTTTGTTGTTTAGCTTAGCAACTTATTACACAGAACAGGTAAAACAGAACGAATGTGGTAACAATATTAAGTATGTAGATAATTTTCAAAATTAAAGCTGGATAGCTTCTGGTGGTTATGTTGAAGCAGAAACTGGGTGCTTTGGATTCATTTTAGACAGCTGTGAGGCTGACACTTTTTTAAAAAAAAAATCAGTTGTCTGAATACTACATAAGAATTTTTTGTTGTTATTTTGTTTCGTTGTTTTGTGCCTTCGAGTCAGTCTTGGCTCCTGAAGACTGCCTGAACATGTCCCTGCAGTTTTCTTGGCAAAATTTCAGTAGTGGTTTGCCACCACCTCTTCCCTAACAGAGGACTTAGCAGTACTAAATTCAGGGGGGGGAGGTCTTGTACATCTTTCATTGTGTGTAATTTTTTTTAATGCATTAGAATTTGCAAGATGAGCTTTCTGTTAAGATCCATAGAAGCTCTCTAAACATATGGCATAAAGGAGTTCTAAACCATATCTCTCGGATATGAAGCAAATAAAGCCAAACTTTCTAGATAATTTTATGGCTTTAACATTTACTGCAGCAGCCCCTCCCCACCATCTTCACATTCAGTCTCTCAATCTCTGAGTGGGAAGAAATGTCTATCTGATTATGGAGTAGTTTTCCAGACTTGGTAAAAGAATCAAGAGAGCGCAGTTAGGAATGGTGAGCAAGATAGTGGAATTTGTTTTGCCACTCAAGGCTGAATGAGTCAGTAATGATACAACTCGTGATTACTTGTTTCAGTTGGAACCATACCATGATGGTCATTTAGTAATGTGGAGAATAGCAAACTCTAGATAGCCCGTTTGGCCTGCATGGACGCTTGCAGCAGTGATCTTTGGATGAAAAGAGTTTTGCATACATCGATATATTCAAGAAGAATTGACTTGAAATGGATAGGCTTAAGGGCACATCCGGGCTATCAATACTGACAAAACGTTGACATATTTTCTTTCCGTTAAATACATTCATTGCCTATGCTTACCTTCAAAAGAGAGAGAGAAAAAAAAGGGGGGATGAATAGGGATCATTTTTTGGTTTAATTTGCCAATTTGGTTTCCAATTGAGATCACCATTGATTTATCCATTTTTCAAGTGGCAGGGTTGCTTGTAAGTGTGTTGAAATAAATATTGAATTACCATAATAATATGTCTAAAGGGGTGAGGATATCACACTCACTCCACTTCATGCGTCACACTATAAGCATTACTGTAAGGCTGTACAAAAATATAGTTTCTTTCAGTACAGTTCTTTTATTTGAAAGGATATTGCTGAAATGATTCACTGAGTATTCAACAACCTTCCCACCCTGCATTGTTCCTATTATGACTTGTATGCAGCCTTTGAGTGTGATTGTTTGATGGGATGGCAACGTGACTTTCTGTGACATTACCATACCATGGCATTATCACGTAGATGATGACATGGATAATATAATTTGCCTTAGCTGCATCACATGATTGACATCATTTGAACAGTGCTGACACGATATACATGACATCATCACGGCTTCTAACAAACAGCTGTGGATCACAGCCAGTTCAGAATAAAGGGAAGATTAGATAAAAATCAATCACATATTCCTGATTAATATACACAAATAATCCATGTATCTTTCTTCTATACGTAGGAAAGATGGATGTCCACCAACATCTCTGTGATGGCAGAACTTTGGTAGTATCTGCCAAGCTCCCTGCCTTACTCAAATGAAATGCAATTTTAAAAACTGTTTAACATTAATAAGTATGGAAACACACAATGTTCTAGAATGTGTAAAGCAAAGCATCGAACTTGATTATTACCATGTTTTAGTCCCATAAGCATTCTTAGGAAGTAAAAATGTTTGACAGTTGTAGTGCCCTATAGGGGTTGGAGAAATGCCTAGAGAACACAACATGGTAAGCTAGAGTACTAGGGAGTATGATGGGATGCTAGAAGGGATGCAGAGAGTACCCTCAGCAATTCAAGTACTGGGCATTTCATGAATGAGCTTGAGTGGGATAAATTATGCATACATAAGTTGTATGCATAGCTGTTCAGACTCTCAAAAATCCACATTTGTCCCCAGTTCAAAAAGATTGTCACCTCTTGCCCTCTCCCATTCATAAAACAATGAAGATTCAGAAAAGACATGGATAAGTGTTAGGATTAATGTAGGAGTTGACCAGGCTGAGCCCGAGGGTGAGGTCAAATGCATCATAAGTCACAAGTCCCTGCACGCCTGCAAGAGATCTACATCCAGCTCACCTTGAATGCATGTCTTATCTCCCAAGCATTTCCTTTGACCATTAGTTGGCCAGATTCTTGTAGAGAGCTTAATCTTGCAATAAATCTTTATACTCATTTGAATTGCCTGAATCTCCTGACTTCCTCAGAGCTTGACAATTAATTCATTATTGACTGACATGTCCTGTGTCTTATTCTTATGCTTTGCTGGCCCTGATATTCTTGTGTGATAAGAAAAAGAAGAAGAAAGGAAAGAAAAAGTTAGTAAAATATGTGAAAAAGAAGGAAGAAAGAAAATATTAGATGAAAAAAAGAGAAATACTCATTCCTTAACTAAGTTATTCTTTAGTCATGTCATGAGAGATAGTCGTTTTCTATGAAGTGTACCAATAAAACGGCTTAACCTTGATTTCCACCTCTCCCTTTCCTGATTTTATGCAAAATTTAGAAATGTTTTTATGGAACATTGAAGTATTAATTATTCTCCAACAGAATGAACTGGGCTTCTCCTGGCAATGGCATTGAAATTGATATGCAATTTCTCTTCTACTTTTCATTGCTAAATTAGTTTGTTATTCTCCTTCATCATTATTTAGACTGATTGATTGCCATTAATACTATTATTAACTCAGCCCTTCAGAAATTATTTGGAAAAATATGAACCTTGCACTACATGCGACTTTTTCAAGCAGTTGCATCTTTTCCCAGGATCACAAGTTTGCCCTTGACAGCTATCACTCAGTCCTGAAAGAACTGAGCAGCTTCAAAAAATGAAGACAAAAACTACACTCATGTCTCAGTTTGCTGTGAATCACTATTTTGGAACTGAATCTGGATCTAAAATGCACATCCCTAATCAATAGCAGCATGAGTGTAACATGCTGCTTGCATGCCCAACTTCACTGGGCCAAGGTATACCACTGAAGCATGGTAACAACCACACTACAAAAAGGGCAGATCATAAAAATAAGTTTTTTAAAAGGGGATTATAGGATTTTTTTTTCATGGAATGGAAGGATAGTTTTTTTTATTTATTTTGCCCTTCTGCTGTTTTCAGCTAATGCAATCAGAAGGGAGCTAATCATCTGCAGAAAAGTAGATGAGGGACACATGGATTCTCAAGTTGCCCACTTCTGGTATACGCAATCAATTTTCATTCCAATTTAACAATAGTTTGCCTTGAACTGAGATCTGCAACTAAGGAGAGACATCTGATAGTAATACAGTACAGTGAATGAACTTCCCCGAACACTTCCCAGAATACATCTGTACTAATCTGTAGTCTAGAAGATGCAGGAGAGGAAAAAAAAAAAACCTCCCTACAATTTTATGCAGATTGCCTCTTCACTCCCCCCCCCCCGAAATCCCTTTGTTCAAAATCTTCTGATGAATTTTCAGTTTCCAATGAGTCATCTCCGGAAAGATTAGCTATCAGCTGCAAATAGGTATGGTTCAAACCCTGCAGATGCAAAACACAAATAACAGTTGAGCGTTCTTAATATAAAGCATTATATCATAGATTCCACAGAAGAAGCAAAGTATAACAAAAGGAAATGAAAGGGTAGGTTGCGTAATGTTTATAATTATGAGTTCTCAACATGAAATCCGTCATTCTTTTTCTGAACCAGACGGTGTTTCATAGAACTTCTGTGTTATCTTTGCCCTTGATAGCTGTGGGAGGTTTCACACATTTTTATGACACATAAGAGTGACTTAGAAACATTGTGTCTGTGTCTTAATTTAAGACTTACTTGGGAGTATCTCCACTGTTCCTAGGTCTACCTACTTTATAATGCTTTGTGGTAGATATTAGAAAATTGTGGGAAATTGTGCACTGTCCAGAGCGGCTTTTGGTGAGATGGGCAGCTATACAAATTTGATTAATGAATAAGTAAAATGTTAATTATGTATTACACAATTAATTAATGCATTTAGTGTCAATTGTGCTATAATGCCATGGTATAGTGATAATGTGTACTTTATGAACTGTGTTTGTGTGAATGGCCATGTAGAATACATGTGGCCCATTTAAAGCAGGAAGAAAAGGCAAAAAGATTTGTCAGGAACATTTCAGGAGAATTACACCTTTGAAGAAGATAAGAAGTTGAGAACAGGATGTTCCGTTCTCACCATGAAACAAGACTTTCTAACCAGCAGATGGTTTCATGTGATCTGACTCAGGTAATGGCACTCTGGTAAAAAAAAAAAAATTACCTGAAAATGTGGGAAAAGTGCCAAGATGGGACAACTGTCTATATTGGATTGTTCAAGCTTTGTTGCAAAGTGTTAACAATGTATGGGAACCCTAGCTGTTTAGAGCCATTACATTAATGGAGAAACTATACATAGTGGATGTGGTCCAACATGTCCTATCTCAGGTCTTCCAAAACACAAACCTATGCTGATAAGTTAAACTTTTAATTCAGGAAGTAAAAAATGCAAGCCCCAAGGACCAGGAAACAATTGCAAAGTTTCCTGGGGTTTGCAAATTTCTACCATCAGTTCGTCCCATCCTTCGCCCAAGTGGCTCTACCATTAACTAAACTGCTCCAAACTAAACAGTTGGGTACTAAGCCACATCCGGGCCTTCCTATACAATGAACGACATCTTGTCAGCAGGTGTTTGAAGATTTAAAAGCATTGTTTGCAAAAGAACCGGTGTTGAGGCATCCCAACCCTACCAAAGCATTTGTTGTACAAGCCGATGCCAGTGATGTAGCGGTAGCTTCTTTTGCAAGTTAATGAGCAAAGACAGTTACAACCTTGCGCCTATACATCTAGAAAGTTGAACGACACCGAACGCAAATGGGCTATTTGGTAGAAGGAGGCATTGCGGTTTGGTGGGCATTGTTATCATGGAGACATCTGTTGGAGGGAGAGGGAGAGAGGGAGAGAGGGAGAGAGGGAGAGAGGGAGAGAGGGAGAGAGAGAGAGAGAGAGAGAGAGAGA
>QLTV01004265.1:2432700-2525144 GCA_003457575.1 Thermophis baileyi | reverse complement strand
ATAGATAGATAGATAGATAGATAGATAGATAGATAGATAGATAGATAGATAGATAGATAGATAGATAGATAGATAGATAGATAGATAGATAGATAAATAGACAGACAGACAGACAGACAGACAGACAGACAGACAGACAGACAGACAGATCCCTGTTCCTTGGTTGTCAAGTGTTTTCTTGTTATGTGGATTCGGAACCTGACACAGTCTTTCAATGATCAAATA
Source organism: Thermophis baileyi (assembly GCA_003457575.1). Lineage (NCBI taxonomy): Eukaryota > Metazoa > Chordata > Lepidosauria > Squamata > Dipsadidae > Thermophis > Thermophis baileyi. The sequence continues at coordinate 2,524,919 of QLTV01004265.1, read as the reverse complement.
TCAAAACTGTAATTGAGTCATTTCACCTGGTTGCTAGTCATCCTCTTCTTTTTTTCTTTCACCTTCCCCAGCATTATAGACTTCCAAAACACGATAATTTGAGTTTGGTCATTTGTGCCTCAAGTAAGAATCCTGGATTGATTGATTTAAAGATCCATTTATTTAATTTCTTGGTTCTCCACAGTATTCTCAGGAGTCTTCTCCAACACCAAAGTTCAAAAAGGTCAATATTATTTCTATCCTGCTTCTCCAAAGTCCAACTTTTGCTTCCATACAGTATCACAGAAAAAAGCCACTGCCTGCACTATTCCGATCTTAATAAGCAAAGACGCATCCCATTTTCTATGTTTTCCAAGGCTTCCATTATTACACCACCAAGCACTGGTCTGTAGCATATCCCTTTACTGCTAATTGTGTTACTGACAGTTGATCCTAAAAGGCAGAAGCTCTCCACCACTTCAATATCTTTGTTGTCAATTCTAAGTTGATTGCTGGACCTGTTGTCATTAGTTTGGTCATAGTCCCATATTTTTTTCACGGTGCTTCCTGACTTTCATTACTCAGATTTGCATTTTCAGCTATCAAGAATCATTTCATGTATAGTGTTTATAGTATAGTGCAAGTTACTGATCTTTCTATCTGCTGTTTTGAAATCATGCTCATCTTCTTCTAATCCAGCTGGTCTCTCAATACATACTTACAATTAAGCTGAAAAAGAAAAGATAGTATAAAATTTGGTCTCATTCCTTTGCCAACCTGGAGCCAGTTTATTTTGCTATGTTCCATCCAGATTGTGGCTTCTTGACCTGTATATAGGTTTCACAAGAGAACAATAAGATGTTCTGGGATTTCTATGTAGCTAAGCACATTCTGCAACTTAAAATGATGACAAAACTGAAAGTACTTACACTTATATACTGCTTCACAGTGCTTTACAGCTCTCTCTAAGCAGTTTACAAAGTCAACATATTGCCCCAAACAATCGGGGTCCTCATTTTATTGACCTCGGAAGGATGGAAGGCTGAATCAACCTTGAGCCGCTCAGAATTGAACTCCTGGAGTGAGCAGTGAGTTAGCCCTTCAGTACTGTATTCTAACCACTGCAATAATGTCTCATACATCTTGGCCAATTTTAAAGGCAACTCAAAATCTGACCTTTCCCTTTCCATCTTGGCTAGTAATCTGCACTGGACAATCCTAAACAGTATTTTACTTAAATATGAGTGCTATAATATAGAAATCTCTAATTAGCAGTCAAGAATTAACCTAGCTTTTGGGGGGCTGTTCCTAATAAATAAAATGAAATTAATCAGCTTTCCCCTCCCCCCAATGGGCCTAGGCACAGTTACCAATGAGAAAACATTGTAGAACTTAATCCTGAATAAACACAGTTAGGATGGCCTACAACTCTGTAAGAGGATTAAGATAGTTTTATGATATTTCCCCCCCAAAAGCATGGCTTATGTGCCAACCATACCGCTGGGAAATTGTGGGATTTATAATCCCCAAATCTCTGGAGGGCATCAGGTTAGGAAGGCTGATCTATTATTATGTTGGTTTCAGGTTTTGGGATGATATTTATATAAAGAAAATATTTTGCTTCCTTGAGTATTTCAGAATCTTGTTTACATTTCAAATCAAAACTCATAGAATTGACGTTTAAAATCTAAAGCCTTTGGCTTAATTTGTTTGTGGCTTGGGTTTTGTTGCTTTCAGCTGCAGTTTAAATATGACAGTTCATTCATCTGTACCATCTGGCATAAATATTACATTATTGAAACTCAATCACAGATAACTCTTGAACTATTATCTATGTAACGAAGTTTATAACCAATTTGCACTCTGATTGCACCATTGAGCATAGTCTATATCAAACCAACCACTTCAGTTCAACTAGATTATTTCTACATTTCCTAAGACTGCACAAAAGAAAGCTGTGATGGATTGGATAATTTTACTGACATTCCCAAAGTACGAGGCTAGCCTTGGCTTATTAGTAAAAAGCATCCACATCATATCACTGTCAGATATTTGGTATGGGACATACCACAAAGAAATGATAGAAAAAGGCATCTGAACATTAGACAAAAAGAAGCAGCCATTTTAAATAGTGGACTCCAGATAGATAACATCAGGGGTCAAGCCTTGACTCCCTCCCTTCTTGATCCATTGTTTGAAAGGTCCATTTCATTCCTCTTAGGTAGAGTTACCAGACCTGGATAGCAAAAATCCAGATAACCATTAGATTTCACCAGACAGGAAAATATCGGCTATCATTGAGTGAGCATCCAAATATTTTCAGCCCAGGTCAGGTAGTCCTTTCTAAGATGAATGGCTCTCCAGTGTATCTTGTGCCTTTCTGGCTTTCCTGTGGCTACCATCATGAGAAGGTCCACAAAACAAACTTAACTAAGCTCCCTACAGATCCCCTTAGACCAGGGGTGTCAAACTCGATTTCATTGAGGGCCGCATCAGGGTTGTGTTTGACTTCAGGGGGCTGGAGTGGGCGTGGCCAGGGTGGGCGTGGCCAGCCTAGTCACTCGTGTCAGGGGTGCCTGTGGTGGACTGAGTGCTCTGCCAGAGAAAATGGGCTCCCGAGGTCCATTTTCAGCTGCAACGGCCTCCTGCAACCCTCTGCCAGCAAAAACGGAGCTCAGGAGGGCCTCATGCAGCCCTCCCAAGCTCCATTTTCACAGGCAGAGGCACCGTGGGCCAGTCCTTCACTGTTTCCAGGGCAGCCCAGTGGGCCAGATCTAAGCACCCCATGGGCCAGATCTGGCCCCCAGGCCTTGAGTTTGACACCCCTGCCTTAGATGATTACGGCTGCCTGGAGATTGAGTGGCTGGAAAAGAGGGGATAGCAGAGGGGCAACCAGAGAATGTCCCACTACCTCTTTTGAATCTCTTTTGATCATCATCATCATCATCACAAACTCCAGCAAGCAGTGTTTTACAATAGCAATAGCACTTACACTTATATACCGCTTCATAGTGCTTTATCACATTCTGTATTGTAAGTGGTTTACAGAGTCAGCATATTGCTCCCAACAATCTGGTTCCTCATTTTACTGACCTCTGAAGGATGGAAGGCTCAATCAACCTTGAGCTGGTCAGGATCAGACTCCTGGCAGTGAGCTGAATTAGCCTGCAATACTGCACCACTACAGCGCTTACAAATATTCTTACAAAGACTTCAATTTCTTCCTTAGATTTTTACTCGAATTGTAGTCCCTTGCTGCCATGTAAGAAAAATATATACCATTCAGGAACCTAGCAGGACCAGGTTTCTTAGGTTGTCAACTAGCATAGCTATATTTAGGCTGCTGGAAGTGAAGTTTACTCAGAATTTAATCTGAGTTCATGAAGGCGTGATTCCTGTTCAATCTACTTTGAATTAAATTGCTGGTTTTGTCAAACCTGAACAATATATACAGTATATGTATGTGTATATCAGGGGTGGGTTCTAACTTACCTCGCTGCCGGTTCGCTTCCTCCCGCGTCGTGTGGGCATGCCTCGTGGGTGCGCGCATGCGCAGTGCCAAAAAAATCCGAAAAAAATAAATAATAATTTTTAAAAAGCCAAAAACAAGATGGCGATCGCATGCACAGTGCCGGAAACTCGGCTTCTGCACATGCTCAGAAGAAAAAAAAATTTAAAAAAAATTAAAAAAAAGATGGCGGCACCCACGGACCGGCACCGACCGAACCGGTTCCGTGACATCATCATGACGTCACCAGCGGGTCGCTACCGGTTCAGGCGAACCGGTCCGAACCGGGAGGAACCCACCCCTGGTGTATATGTATGAGAACATAAAAACAAACACAGAGTAATACAGAGTAAAGAAAAAGAGAGAGAAAACAAAAAAAGTGCAGAAAGAAAAGATGAAAAAAATAAAGGAAAGAAGCAAGTTCCTATTTTCTTTGCAACAATTATAAGTAAGATTCTCTCTTATTCTATAATTACAAATTTTTAATTATCTATTTTTTTTCTAAATCTTCAAAACCACAAGTCATCAGTGCCTTTTTTCTGATTCATGCAAAAAGTCCAAAAGTCGTTTCCAGCAGCCATAAATGTAAATATTGTCTTTTTTTCTAATCAAGGAAGTTAATTTAGCCATCTGAAATCAGAACAATTTTAAGGACTGCATGAACCATCTGAAGCATATTCTAACTAAAGCACACTTTCTTTTTTCTTTTTAATTTTTTAAGTATCATCTTTCACATAAGATACCCCAGGATCTTTTCTTTTCAATTTTAGTGTCGACTATAGTATTTTCGGATCCCCTTTTTCCACCCAGTAATATATGAAATCCATAGTTAAATGGGTGAAAGTAAAAAAGAAAAGTCATTGAGTTATTTGATGAGGTTTACTGGAAGCCAAGATGTTAAATTGGCATAAAACACGTAATTAGGTTTAAATGATCACTGAAAACATTTTATGGAAAAGTTAGTATATATTTATGCTGGTTTATAGATATTTTTGGACTCGTAGCCCAATGCCTCAAACAAACAGATATTTAAGCTTTTTTATAAATAACCCAACATTCTCTCTCTTCTAGCTTAATTTTTTCCCTGGCTGTTTATGATCTGCATATACAAGTAAGGTGGCAATGTCAAAATATAATTCCAACATTTGTTCTAATGCATAAAAATGCTTATATAGTTGTATTATGGCATGTTTTGTTGATAAATAGTAAAGAATTACTCTAACATTATTGGCAGCTATTCCTAAGGTCATCTAAAATTGTTTTCAGATGTACATGAAACTTCATGGTGTTCCACAAATGAATTGTAACCATGCTGGGAATCTTCAAATGGCTGTCATCACTAGTAAGCAGATAGCTTTCTAATGAAAGGTGAGAAAATGGCAGCATTCCAGTCATTCCTTCTAAATCCCCGGTCATTTCTCTCTAGGCTGTTCCACTCATAGGCAGTAGGAAGATCTTCTCCCGATTTGAAAATCAGAGAACTAAACAACAGAGAAAAATTGTTCTCGCCTGCATTTACAGCAGAGGCAGGCAATCTGGATCATAAGGTAACTTGGGCCTTCAATCTTCTTGCATCCCTTGACACATTAGATCTTCTGCAAGTGATTAATTTGGATCTCTGATCAGAGTGATCTGTCCCTTCCCTGGCAGCCTTTTGCACAGAGGACAGGAAGGAAAGAGGGGGAGAAGAAATGAAAAAAAAATGATTGATTATATGCCATTGAGTCGTTTTCAACTCAACCACATAGATTTTCTCTGTGATGACCTATCCCTAACCAGCCTCTTTCAACGGTGCATCTCTCACCACTGTAACTGAGTCCATCTTGTTGCTGCTCATCTCCTTCTCTTTCCTTCCACCTTTCCTAACAAGGGAATATATAAGAAAGCAGAACAGTAGATGGTCCAATCCAATCTTCCACTTGCTTCAACACTGCCCATCACTGGGATGAATGCAATGTGGCCCTTAGCGGGTTATGCCTGTGGCCAGATTGTATAAGACAGGAGGGCTGGTAATAGGGACCACAGTGCTTGAATGGACTGAGAAGGCCCTTTGAAGCAGAGAAAGCCACCTGAAGCATTCCACCTGTTCTAAACTACAGATCCCGTAGGTTGTTTTTTTTTCTTTTTCTGATGTACTGGTTGAATCTGAGAGGAGTCCAGAATAGTTGGAGAGTACATTCTGGAATCTCAGGAAAGAGGCTGTTGGAAAATATAAAACCTATGCTTGTTGTGTCACTATTGGCTTCCTCTGTTCTTTCCACCTCTAGATCACCCATGCTCTTTTGGCTAAATCATAATAACCCATCGTATTTTAACTGAGTGGGTTTTTTTTTCTCCAGAAGTATATACAATATATATAAAATCAGGAAAAGTCCCCAGCTGTGCAATTAAAATGACTCAGCTGTGCATTTAACTGTCAGTGTAAGGGGAAAACTGTCCAACTTGCACAGGAATGAAGGTAACATGAACAAATTGTCTAAGATCCAGTCCAGGCCGAGGTATTTTCTTGAAATGAATTTGGCTCAAGGCCAAATTCTAAGCTGTCATCCAAGCTGTACTTTTATGATTCTCAACCCAGCTTAGCAAATAATTTCAAGTCCCAACCCTTTTCATATTTCCCTTCTGGAGGCGTTTAATGAGTTTATGTTCAAACCACTGTGGGTTCCCATGGACCTTTGAACTGGACAATGTTTTAGCAAATGGATCCCACCCTGATGGTGTTCAGGAAACTATTGAACACCTAGCTGTCTTCTCAGGCTTGGAGCAGGCTACTGGTTGGTCCCCTGTTTGATTTATATGTCTGTCTTTAAGCTGCTTGTGAATTTTTTTTTCTTTCATGGTTATTTTTCATAATTGTAAGTTGTCCAGAATTTTGGGTGGTCTGTATGTTTATTAAATAAATAAATATATAAAACATAATTTTTTGCAACATGTATAATTCATAATTATTTGTATGCCAGGAACCTTGTAACATTGATGCAACTTATTACAATCATATTTTTATGCTTTTTTTCTCTTAACCTATTTTGGCTCCCCCGCGGCTTAGCCAACTACATCCCTACTTTTTTATGTCTCATCAGCTTTTCTGAATTAACTTGAATGGTCTGCATGTTCTGTTTGTTTGTTTTTTTCTTTCATCAACCTAAGTTAATTATTTTCTCTATAATTTAAATCCAAGTGTTAGTTAACAAGCAGCATAAATACATTTTTACATATTCTCAGATACATACAAATGTATGGATATTCTGCACTGTTCACCACTATGAATATGTAGAAATAATTATGTATATTATTACCATTGTGATGCAAATATACCGTAACTCATATTTCAGATAAATGAGCCAAAGCAGGCCATCATCATACAATAGTAGATAATATTTGCATTAATCATTCCAGATATTGCAAACGCATTCAAGAATTTTGTTTTGTATAGATTCCTCACGTTCCTCTACACTTTTGCAGAATGCTTGGGAAATCCCACGATGAAAATATTGATTTTAATGTAGTTTCCTCAGTGCAATCTGCTCCTAAGTAAATTGCAACTTTTACATTTCACGTTAAATGTTTTGCTGTTCCTGTTTAATCTGAAAATCGTCACGTGGTTCCCTAAACGAAGGAAAAGACAGTTCTACCAGGTATTATGCCATTACAATTAATTTCATGTTGTGTTACCTTTAGATAATTTGCCAGATTGAAGGTCATTATCAATTGCTGCTTAATCAACCAAATCAGGCATGTAGGCAAAGGTTAACCGAGCATGAACCCATCTGCCTTCTTTGTCAAGTCACGACAATTTGTAGACTAATAAAACTGCTTTGATTGCACTTAAAAACACCTGCTTTGAAAGCCAGCCTCATTAATATTGTGCTAATGAGTCACAATAGGTTTATTGTAGGGGCAGCATCAAAAGCACTGATTTCCTTTCATTCAAAAAGTATCTGCACACATATAAATAACCTGTTACAAAATTACAGTCATTATTGCATTAAGGGAGGAAAAAAAATAAATGCATAGAGATCTACAAGTTGAAATAACGCTAAGGGTAAGACTCCCAAGCTGAGTCATGTGGCTATAGTCAATGTTTTTCCATCATTGTTTGTCTTTGCGTAGCTTCTATCCTCTTGTGTCTCACAACGGGAGGATACTATTTCATTTATGTTTTGGGGGATTGAATTTAAAAGTAATGAATAATATTTTGAAACTTAACTAGACTCTAAGATTAAACACTAAATTGTAATCAAGTTTCATGAGCAATAGGATATGGCATAGGTCCTTAGTAGAGTAATGATAGTCATCCTTGTATGAATTTATTCTAAGAAGTAAGATATAGGTAGTCCTCGACTTACAACAGTTCATTTAGTGACTGTTCAAAGTTACAACAGCACTGAAAAAAGTGACTCATGACCGTTTTTCACAGTTACAACCTTTGCAGCATCCCCATGATCACGTGATCAAAATTCAGACGATTGGCAACTGGTTCATATTTATGACCGTTGCTGTATCCCAAGATTATGTGATCCCATCCGACAAGCAAAGTCAATGGGGAAGCCAGATTCACTTAACACCCGGGTTACTAACTTATCAAATGCAGTGATTCACTTAACAACTATGGCAAAAAAGGTCATAAAATGGGGGGAAACTCACTTAACAAATGTCACAACAACAGAAATTTTGGGCTCAGTTGTGGCCGTAGATTGAGGACTACCTGTATTCATGATCATGTCTATACTAATTTGATTTTTCACCTCATCTTTGCCAGTTTTTGTCCTCCAGAGAAAATATGGGGTGATTTGGAATTCTGATTTGGAATGGAGAAAGTAATTTCACATTCGGATTGAAGAGTGACTTTTACACGTAAGGGTTGGCATGTGTTTTCCCAAAAATATTCTTTTTTCTTTTAATAATTGAAGAATGATTTGATACCCAGTTTAAGAGCCAGTTTGGTCTAATGATTAAGGCACCAGGCTAGAAAGCAGGATACTGGGAATTCTAATCTCACTTTAGGCATGAAAGCTAATTGGGTGACTTTGGGCCTAAACCACCTCTCTCGGCCTAAACCACCTCACAGGGTTGTTGAGAAAGAAGGTCTGTTGAATATGTTCACTGTCTTGAGCCATGGTGGCACAGTGGTTAGAGTGCAGTACTGCAGGCTACTTCTGCTGACTGCCGGCTGCCTGCAATTTGGCAGATCGAATCTCACCAGGCTCAAGGTTGACTCAGCCTTCCATCCTTCCGAGGTGGGCAAAATGAGGACCCAGATTGTTGGGGGCAATAGGCTGACTCTGTAAACCGCTTAGAGAGGGCTGTAAAGCACTGTGAAGCGGTATATAAGTCTAAGTGCTATTGCTATTATTTGTAAAAATAATAAAATGAGGGATTTCAATAAATAAATAAAATCCAAGTCAACAACATGCATGAGAATTATGCTATGTGATCATCTAGCATCATTGCTCAGAAGCATTACTTGGAAGGTTCCCTGCCCCCATGGGTTTGTGAAGCCACAACAAACTCATCTCTTTGAGGCTACATTGCTCCTGGTCAAAGCAATTTGGCAAGATTTTCATGCCACGCTTAAGTCTTACAATCCTGTTTATCTGGAATGAATGCACATAAAATCAATAACAATTCCACTCTAAAGCGTGCCTCTAGCTAAGTATTCTGTTCAGCAAAATACAAACTTCCCTTTCTTAACAGCAGAGCAAATGAAGGTGGTTTTTCCCCCCCAGGGTGAATATATTCTTCATTTGCAAAACCTCCTACCTAGTGTCAATCTGTACCTGAAAGGAATGTATTCCCACTTCTCCGAGATGGGCAGAACGTACCACTTCTGGCATATTCCATTCAGACCCTGCTTTGAGACCACAGGTGGTAAATGAAAAGCACCACCCAAGAGAATAAAGAAGAAGAAGAAGGCTAAAGTGCTGAAAGGCTCAGTTGCCCTGTTAGCCCTTTCAAGAATCGCCATAATGAGCCTTTAGCACTGAGCCTGGCACGTCCTTTTCTTAGGCTTCTTTTTCATTATTCCCCATCCGACCCCTTTTGACTAAATGCACAAATCCATTTCAAAAATGGAGATTAAGCCATCATTGGCACAGATGTTTCGGCAAGCATTAGCTAGAAGAGTATAATGAAGCTACATTGGAACCCAGATAATGACAAGCGCTTGAAAATGTTTCATCTCAAGGAGGGGAGAATGTGTTGAGGAGGAAAACACAGTGTTGCCTCAATAAAATTAAACAGATGGAATGAAAGGATTCCCCACCACCACCACCACACACACAAACATATACTCTAATTGCAGGACCTACAAATCCTCTGGCTTTCCTTATCTTCATGCCCTTAAACTTGAATAAAGCATTCACTGTCAAGATGTTTCAGAAGAACTTGACACTGCAATTATAATTCTATGGGAAAAAATATTTATTCATTTTTTTTAAAAGCATCGTTTGTGACATGAATCATATTCTGTAGTTTGTCAAGTCTCAGTACTGTGAAATGGTGAGATTGCACTAGGCATTCACCACTTCCAGGCCTGCAGAATAAGTTGTAATGCATGCCTGGCTCAATACGGGTAGTCCTTATTTCTGTTGCTAGGCAACACAGTTGTTAAGTGAATCGCTGCAGTTGTTAAGTTAGTAACACAGTTGTTAAGTGAATCTGGCTTCCCCATTGACTTCGCTTGTCAGAAGGTCAAAAAAGGGGATCACATCCAGAACACTGCAACCGTCATAAATACGAATTAGTTTCCAAGCATCTGAATTTTGTTGATGTGACTGTGGGGATGCTGCAAGGGTCATAAGTGTAAAAAATGGCCACAAGTCACTTTTTACAGTGCCATTGTAACTTAGAATGGTCACTAAATGAATGGTTGTAAGTCAAGAACTACCTGTATATATAAAGTTTAAACCTTGGGTTATTCCTCAAACTTTCTCAGGAGTTCTGAATCTGAACCTGCATGCTAGGAAATGATATCTAAGGCATTATTGTTGTTAGTCGTGAAGTCGTGTCCGACCCATCGCGACCCCATGGACAATGTTCCTCCAGGCCTTCCTGTCCTCTACCATCCCCCGGAGTCCATTTAAGCTCACGCCGACTGCTTCAGTGACTCCATCCAGCCACCTCATTCTCTGTCGTTCCCTTCTTCTTTTGCCCTCAATCTTTCCCAGCATTAGGCTCTTCTCCACTGAGTCCTTCCTTCTCATTAGGTGGCCAAAGTATTTGAGTTTCATCTTCAGGATCTGGCCTTCTAAAGAGCAGTCAGGTTTGATCTCCTCTAGGACTGACCGGTTTGATCGCCTTGCAGTCCAAGGGACTCACAGGAGTCTTCTCCAGCACCATAGTTCAAAGGCCTCAATTCTTTGGCGCTCAGCCTTCCTTATGGTCCAACTTTCACAGCCATACATTGCAACTGGGAAAACCATCTAAGGCCGTGATGGCGAACCTATGGCACGCGTGCCACAGGTGGCACGCAGAGCCCTCTCTGTGGGCACGCAAGCGGTCGCCCCAGCTCAGCTCCACTGCACATGCGCACGTGCCTCCCACCGGCCAGCTGGTTTTCGGGTCTCTGCCATGCATGCACGGGAGGGCGCATGCGGGAGATGTGTGTGCATGTATGGGGGGTGGGGCGCATGTGCGGGGGTCATGTGCGCATGTGCAGGGGGACAGGGGCATGTGGGGATCATGCATGCATGCATGCATGGGGGTGGGAGGAGCACGGGGAGGTCACACGTGCATGCGCGGGGACGGGGGAGCATGGGGGGTCGCACACACATGCATGGGGGGTGCAGGGGGTCGCACATGCATGGGGGGAGTGTGTGGGGGTCACGCGTGCATGCGCAGGAGGCGGGGGAGCACGGGGGATCATGCACATATGTGTGGGGGATGGGGCGCAGATGGGGGTCGTGCACGCATTGCATTATGGGTGCATGCGCGCGCTTTCAGCACTCGGCGATAAAAAGGTTAGCCATCACTGATCGAAGGCATACCTATACATAAAAAAGCAGACATATAAAAAAGTGAGCTTGTCTCTATACACAGTAGGTATGTCTTAACTATGCTATTGAGTTTGGGTAAAGTTATTCCCAAGCAGCAGAGAAAGATTAATAAATTGTCAAATAATTTGGAGTAATCAAAAGATGCCCTTGGTTTTGGAGAATGGGGAATGACATGAGATAGAAAGTAGTCTTAAACACCTCAGAATCCAGTACCACCTTATAGGACATTGTTGCACAATTTGATGTGGCCTCCAATTCTGTGGCTAAATAGCAACACATCTCTGGCAGCATGCTTTCCCTTTTTCTGCAACTTCTCTAAGTAAGACTTCTACATGTGTGTGTTTGTGGATGGGGTATACATACAGATGTTTATATGTTTGGGGTATATATGTTGGTATGAACAAAGACTACTCTTTTTATTCTTGCTCTTATTTTACTTTACTTTTATTTTAAACCTGGAAATCTGCTGAGATATCAGGAGATGGGCGGTGTTACAACAGTGTTATCTGTGTGTGGAAGTACTGTATTACTGTTCATTTAAAAAAAAACTTAAAGCAATATTAATATTTTATTTCATTTCTTCAATTTTATTCTTCCACATTTTCTATGCGCTCTGCCCCTACATCTATTGCTTGTATATTAGCCAGGAATTGCAAGTTAGGATTGACCCTTGGATCTCTTGGAACACAGTAGATTCACAAAGAAGTAGACGTGCTAGTTGCATCTTGGTGTCCATAAATTGTCTGAACAGTCAGCCCAAGGCCCGGTTCATTTTCATTATGAGATAAGAAGGTTTAGTTAACCAGAAGGTGGGTCATCACCAAGGGCCTTGTGAAATTACAAAAGATAAGAAACAGCAATAGATAAGAAACAGGGTTACTTTTCATTTGTGTTATCGTAATATGGATCACTGATGTTCTGCATTCACCATTACCATAATGGAATATAGAGACAGCCCGTGAAAAATTGGGTCACCTGGGATTTACAATACATCGATTTCTGTTCTGCCCCCCTCCTTTCCCCCCCAAAAGACACGGTTCATACTTGCTAACCAGGCATAGGAAAAGGGATACCCAGTTGTTATGAATTGCAAATTGAGAACTACATAGGATCAAATTGCTGACTTTTATTTGTATATATAGAACTTTTTGTACTTTATAAAGTGTATTCTCAGGCTGACACGAAAATATTTAGGTCACAGTATTCTCAACAAGGGTTATATAAATATAGAACTCATTCAGCTATCTCTGTTCTGAAATGCTATCTGTGTGTTCTCCAAAAACTGGGTTTCTCCTTACGATTAAAAACAGGACGAACCACTCTCTTGTTAAATTGTGACCTGGATCAAACAAATGCCTGAATATTAATCTATGTTCTCTAGTTTAGACTGAAATGTTCTCCTTTCTTTCAGGATTTTAATTTATTTGTTAGATTTTTATCCCACCTTTGTCACTTTATATGTAACATACATGATATTCCTTATTCCTCCTATTTTCACCACAACAAAGATTGAGTGCCTTTTGTGCTGCTCAATATACAAACTAAGGCACAGGATTATAAACAATTCATATTTTTGTTATTCCATGCAAACTCTGAAAATGTCAGCTCTGTGAAAACTGTAACCACTTCACATTTCATTGTTTCATGTGCTTTATTAATCCTCATGTTTTCTGAGATTAATAAACAAAACATGACATTGCAGAATGTGCAAGTCCTATGCTGAATGTCCATATCAAATAGGAGATCTTCCTAAAAAGACTAAAAGCAGCTTGCATGGAGCTCATTGTACACAGTAGAAAGCCAATTAGGAGTAACTCACAGCAGTGTTGTTTAAATCTGAGCAGACTTCAGCTGGGGGGATATATTCTGTGTATTTATTTCCTCTGGAACCCTGAGACCTCCTAATAGAACCGAGGGCAAAATAATGGCTTAAAAAAAGAAACAGACACATACTCAGTAGTGTAACTTTTGATTGACGATACGCCATCAAGTCATTTTCAACTCCTAGCCACCATATAGATAGACACCCCCCCAGTATAACTCTGCAGCATAGTTACTTGGGTTAAAGCCTATTATTTTGCCAGTGTGGAAATAGGCAACCAGTAATTGGAAGCACACCACATCTGCTCCTACTTTAGTGTATCTTACTAAGGGCACACTGTGGTGGGTTACTCTGAAGCCATCTGCCCAGGGGTGAAATCCTCTGAAGTCTGCTACCGGTTCGCTTCGCGCGCGCGCGCACTGCGCGCGCGTGCACACCACAGGCACTACCGTGCAGCGCTGAAAAAGGAGCATTTTGAAGCCATCAGAGTCTGCAAAGGTAAGTAGAACATCAAGGGGGGGCTCAGCTGTGCCGCACGAATTAATTAGCTAGAAAGCAGGAAATCCTGCTTTCTAGCTAATCTAGATCGCGCGGCACAGCTGATCGTCACACAGCTGATCGTCAGATATACCGGTTTGCCTGAACTGGTAGCATTTTTTACTACCAGTTTGGGAGAACCGGTCCGAACCTGTAGCATTTCACCTCTGCATCTGCCTCCTTCAAGGATTGGCACCTTTTTACTATGAGAAGCTCCTATGAAAGCAATCAAGTCCCTCGGGGATGTGAAATCAGAATCAGTCTAGAGTTGGAAGGAACCATGGGGGTCTTCTAGTCCAACATCCTGCTCAAGCAGGAGACCCTATACCATTTCAGACAGGTGGCTGTCCAGTCTCTTCTTAAAAATCTCCAGATATCCTCCAAATATTCTAAAACCGATGCCACTACCAGTCCAGTGAAACCAGAAGGGGGAAATTACTTCTTCTTATCTTAATATACTCCTAGTTTTCCTTTCTTTCTACTGACCACTTTGGATGAGGCCGCGGGGAGCTGTAGTTCAGCAACATCTGGATAGCAGGATGTGAATGCTGTAATTCTGTGAAAGGAAGATTGAACAAATGAAAACCTCCTTCTCTCCCCTTCCAAGCTGACAACATTTTTAAAGAAGTTTTCTGAAAACAGAAATTATACCTGAAGAAGACAAATCCAAATAAGGTGATGAATTTGAATATGAAAGGCATTAAACACGGGCCAAGACACTGGCTTTGATGAGTGAAGGCAAGCAAGAATCAGCACACCTCATTTGTGTGATGATGAAAGTTTTTTAAAGTTTAGTTTCTGGTTTGGAATGCAGATGTTTTAGCTCATATCAGAAGGGAGTTTGTTTGTTTAGCGCAGCAGATAATTAATATGGGTCTGCTGATAGTTATTGAAAGAAACTTAAAGCAAGTATGATATCTGCAGAAGCATTACATCACTGGTCTCTTTGGGTGGTCTTTGTAACTGTAGCAGAATTCGGTTTTAGCCTCTGCATTAATCCATTTTGTTGTAGTGGTTCTGCCTGTTTAATAATGGTTTCAACTAGTTTTTTTTTAATCTGTAAAATCTAACTTAAACTTCCAGATAGTCATAATTCAGTACTTTTTATGGGAAATATCCTTTGAATTTATGCAGCTTCCTTTACTTCTGCCAATAATTAGCTTCAGGATGAGTGAAATTCAGAATCGTAGCACAGATTAAAGAGGCATGATTTAAGCACCCATTCTGCTACTCCAGGGCAGTTCACCACCAATTAAGATATCAGGACTGGTTTGAGAACAGCTATTGAGAACATTCCAATGTAACTAAATATCTGTTGATTGCAATCCAACAGAAATGTTTGCTCTCTCTCCCGTTTCACATTTTAAGCAATGAGGAAAATATTGTAGAGAATACTGTAAACCCTACCTACCAACCCCGGGATTGTGAGTGTTGAAAAGATTAGAAAGGCTTATTGTTCCATTTTGAGGCTCTCTGAGTTTTGGAAATGCAGATTTAAGAGGTGCAAATTTCTACTTTAAGGAGGAGCTTATAGCAAATTCCCTGTTCCAGAAATAACTTCCTGTCATAAGGAAGAAGTCACAAAAAGGGGTGGGCTCTTCACTGCGAAGAGTTTAATCAGAAACTGAATTACTATCTATTAGAGATGATTTCGCTATGGACAAGGAATGAGATGATTTTTGAGGTTCCTCCTTTCCAATCTTAGCTATGATTTTATGATTCCTTGAATAGGAAATTTGAACTTAGCCTATGCACTGGATTTGAGGCTTTTCTGAATGGTTTCACACACTAAACTGCTTCAAACTAACCTATACATTGTGTGAATGCCTTAAAGTGCTTGAAAATAATTTATATGTTTTGAGAAAAAATGTATTTAGAAATTATCTCAAGAAAAATGTATTTAGAAATTATCTCAAGAAAAGATAGGACAAATACCCTTCCGGATGCCAGCAATGGCACTTCCTTTGAGTAACTTTACTGGTCGCTTAAGTGTTGTAGGGTATCAATTGTGCAATAGTGCACAGTGTAATAATGCACCGAGCCAAAGGGTTTCTTACACCCCTAGTTTTATATAGGAAAGGCATAACACACGAAATCATGCTAAAAGTTTGGTGATTTGCTACTAAATGCTGGTGATACTTACCAAGTTCATGTGTGATCTGCAGGCTGTGGGTTGTATTGCCTTGAATTTATGGGATGATAGTGTAAAGAAAACAGAGACTTTTGCTGAACCATATTTTAACTCAAGTTCTAGTGCACTTTCATTCATAAATCATCTCAGACCAGAAGCCTATCTAGTTTAGTATTCCTCAACTTGGTGTTTTTCAGATGGGTTTTCAACTCCCGGAATTGCTCACTGGGAATGAACTGAAGGGTGATAGGTTGTAGCATGATCTATTTGTATTTTATTTGTTTCTGATTCTCCAGTGGAAATTTAGAGAAGCAAAATATAACCTTTCTCCATATCTTAGACAATGTTTTTTTCTTACATTTTAAGGAACCATTAAGTTTTATTCACATTTCTCTGAGTAAGCTAACGGCAGAGCCAATACTAAAGGAGAAGGGAATGTTTTTTAATGAATGTGCAGGACTAATTTTTAATAGGGTATTTAAATATTTTCAGTATTATGTTTCATTGAATTTTTATCTTCCATTTTCATGGAAGAGCTACTCCTCTCTCTCCCCCACACCCCCATTACTGAAAGATATAAAGCGAATCAAAATGAAAATGAAACGCTCTAAAAAAGAAACTGATATGATTTGTATCATGGTAGCATTGATTAAAGGCAGAAGGCAAATTAAGCTTCAGCCATTGATCTTGGAACATATAAAAATGGAGTGAAATGCTTAATTTAGAAATGCTGAGATACTGGATTTTGTAATGCAAGGGTTATTATTAACCAAGGGAAAAACAATACACTTTAATAAGTCTTTGAAACACTTTAGATAAATAGAAACTATTTACATATTAAAAATTAGCAATCAGACAGTACAAAAGGGCCAGCCACGTTTGAACAGTATATGACTAATGCACATTATGTTCCATATTGACATGGTGTTTCAAATGCATCATCCTTGGAACAAAGCATGGCTCATATTTAATACCAGGTTTAGAATACAAATATTTCTGGTTTTATTCTTGGCCTGAGATAAAACATTTATGTGATTGATTTGTTTTATAAGTTATAAGTTACAATTGGCTTGAAAAAAAAATCAAATATAATTAATAGCATAGCAAGGTTACTGGCCAAGACCACCATCTTAGCTACTATACCAAGTCCAATAGAAAGGTTTATTTTGTGTTGCTGCTTCTTAATGAGCTGTACAGAACTGAAATATGATATTTCAGGCTTTTTACTAGGCTGTTTGTATAAATAGGCTGGAAAAAAGTGTTTAACTTTTGTTTTTACTTTTCCTGTAAGAAAATGTTTTTAAATATTATATGTTTAAAAGGCTACATTTTCTGTAAATCATAAAATCCAGTATTCAGCATGGATGATCTTCTTATCTAATTTTTGGTTTTGGAATGAAAAATTTTCCAGGATAATTTTCAGAATAATTTGTAACTTTATAGGTAATTCTTTATGCTTTTTAAATCAAAGACCTGGCTCACATTGTTTAAAGCTGTTGCATTCTGGAATGAATGTTTTCAAGACAAAGGGCATCACTGGCAACATGACAACAATCCTATCTATGCAAAGAATTCTAGCCAAAAAAAGAAATGGAAAAACACTAACGCGGATAATATTTAATGGATATTCTAAAAAAAGAAGATATATAATGCTGGAATTCTTGACTTAATCTTGTAATCCTTAATTATAGAATCCTAAATAATCCTAACTCTGTAACGCCAATTTTGGAATGCATGGAGTTAAGCACTTTTGAATACACTTGTCTTATTTCCTGAGCAGATCCTTCTTCCGAATAGTGCCAAGGCATCAGCAACTGGCATCGTAGGGCTCAGAGAGTTAACTACTTTGGTGTAGTGATAAAGGTACTGGCCTGGAAAACCAGGAGACAGTGAATTCTAGTCCTGCCTTAGGCAGGAAAACCAGCTGAGTGATTTTGGGCTAGTCCATCTCTCTCAGCCCAATCCACCTCACAGGGTGATTGTTGTGGGGGTGGGGGGAAGAGGAGAAATGAGTATTATGCATGTTCACTGCCTTGAGTTACTTATAAATTAATAAAGGTAGGATAAAAAATGAATGAATGAATGAATGAATGAATGAATGAATGAATGAATGAATGAATGAATGAATGAATGAATGAATGTCTGCAGCAGTTACCTATTGCTGGCAATGCCAGCCGTCATATTAACATCCTTTAACATAGTTTTGCTAAGTTATGTGAACTTTGCAATGAAAAGCGGACTCGGCAAACCTAAAGATAGCCTCTGCTGTTTTAGTGATTCAGGGAAAAAAATATAGTTGGAAAAATCAGCTCAGCTTGTAAATTGACCACAGCAAATACTTAGCCCTTGAAGAAGTCTCCCTAGATAATGCTTACAATGGCCCAATAAACATCAAGGGCAAAGGACAGCCACGCAGCAGCAGCGGCACATCACAATGCATTGTGTAGCGAGATCTCTCTGGGGTGAAAGAACACATGTCATTTTATAGCAGTAGTTTGGTCTCTGGAGCTTTGGGAATTTCGCTTCCTTTCTAAAGCACCAGTCCTCAGAGTCTGACAGCTGACCAGATGGATTGCTTTGCCAAGAAGCAGCAGCTCTTTCTTATATCAACTTCATTTCCTCCCCAGGGGAACATAAATATTATTTTATTTCATGCCTGGACAGATAGTTCTTCTCCTGGACAAAATGTCCTTTTATGTGCAAAAGATTTTCAAATGCAGCTTTTCGGCATAAACCCATGCCATCAACGTTCCCTCAAGAGAGGGGTAAATAAATGAAGGTGCTCCCCGCTGAACTTATTTGAAATGATCCAGATTAAGGGATAGGCCAGAAATAAACCGTTAAAAACAAAGTGTTAAGATTTATGTAAAGCAAAGCGAAACCACAGCCACGGAATTTTGCATTTATTACATGCCCAGAAACGTATAGCATTTCTGTAGAATGTAATACTTTAGAGGCTTGGGGACTTAGCAGTATATCAAATATCCTTAGCATTCCTTGGAACAAAGGTTCTACAGGAAAGAAAATGATTTTTCCAGTTGTTTCATGGAATACATGTGTTGTTAATGTTGTACATACTGTAATCTAAACTAAGAGTCCAGGTCTCATGGTGAGGAACAACACCACAAATGACTCTGAGAAACCATCTTTGACATATAAGCTCAGAGGTCTATCCCCTGGGTTTCCTGTGGTTCATTGCTATTGCAACTCTGGGGATCTGTTTCATTAAGTAGTCATTTGTAGTTCGATGCTTTCTCTACTTGCTTTCATTTCTGCAGGTTGTTGTTACTGCTGCTATCTTTTTGTCCCAGAATGTTTGCAGCAACATAGCAGGTTTTAGCAGCTACTCTTGGCAACCATTTTATTTCCCAATATGGCCCAAATATTGTGTCTTTCAGGAACATTCTGAGGAGAGAGAAAAAATAAAGATTTCACAGGGCTATTCCATTTCCCTCTTGAATGGTTCAGAAGAAACTTATGTCTAAGTAAATAAAATGGTAACAACCAGGAGCAGCCGTCGCAATTGCAGCAGGAAAGTAAGCCACTTCACTTTTGAATGGACTAGTGCAGGGATGTTCATCCTTGACAACGTGAAGGTTTGTGAACTTGAATTCCCAGAATTGCCCAGCCAACATGACTGATTTGGGAAATCTGGGAGTTGAAGTCCACAGGTCTTCAAGCTTAGACATCTGTGGGCTTGTGCTTCCACTTTTTAAAAAATAATTGTAATTGAAAAATTTTACTTCTTCTTCGTCTTGTGCCATATCCCTCATCGGACGTTGGCGATCATGTTGGTGATTCTATTTTTATCAACAGCCGCACGAAAAAGTGCTGCTGAGTTTTGTCTAAACCAGTCCCTTAGATTTTGAAGCCATGATGTTCTTCTAGTAAAAATAGTAAAATGTTATTTTACTATTGTAGTAAAATATTTTACTACAATAGTAAAAAGAAATACAAACTAAACTCAAGGAAAGGAAGAGAAAGAATAAAATGTGTGGAAAAAGAAAAAGAATATATATGTATAAACAAATTTGATCACTCTTTACCCGAGCTAGTGCTTTGACTGAATTTTCTTGTCATAATTTTTTTTTCCAGTTGCTGGTGAATATTTACTTATTATTTTTATAATTAAATCAAAGAGACGAACAAATCTAATACTCATTTCTCCTCCAATTTTCCCCACAAAAACAACCTTGTGAGGCGGACTGGACTGAGAGAGAGGAACTGGCAGTGTGACTTCTTCCTTTCCATGAGAAGACAAATGACAGGGGTAACCCATATCTCCTGCCTGTCATTATACAGGCATCTATCTCCAGCTATCTCCAGCTTCCCTGCTTTCTTAACTTCAGTTCAATCCTTCCCAGGAAAAGACATCAAGGGTGGGCTGATTCCTCAGACAGTGAAACTCATGTGATCAGTCAGTCCACAGAGAGAAGTGCAACAGGAAAAGAAGCAAAGAAGCAAACAAAAAAGCAGCACCTTCATTAACAATCAACTGTACTCAAAAATATCTATATATCCAACTAGAAAAATACTAAAGAAATTTAAATCACCCTGAGAAGTACATAAAGGGCCAGATGTTTCTTTCACAAATGTACTTCCAAGAATGCACAGAAGAGATTTCAGCACAGTTTTAAATATAAACAACAATAACATACAGTAAATGGGGCCATTTGTTTCTTGGGGGATATATTTTGGGAACTACTTTGCTTGGAATTCTTTATCATTTATTCCAAAACCAATGCATCCCTCTAACAGATTTGCGAGGCAGACTTTCAGCAGGTATAGCTTTTGGGCTCTTCCTCATGACTGCTCATGCATTCTGCTAAAATTTGTCAAAATTTTATGCTTGTCTTCATATGGATTTTCAGGAAAACCCCAAACCTATTCAGAACTCTTTGAAAATACCTATGAAGTACCGGTATATGAAAATAAAAACACAGTTTGGATGCTCAAGGCTAACTTCCAAAACTGTATTTTTGTTTTGTTTTTTAATTTTCAGATAGTATAGGGATGGCAGAACCTGGAGATGGAGTGAAAAGGGGGATCAGCCTAGAATCCCTATTTGCCACAAACAAATTAAATCCAAACCCCCTTATCTAACTCTAGCCAGGTGCCCACTATTAGCTGAGAAGATTCCTGTGCATAGGTTTTTAATAATAAATCAGTTAATTTGAACCTTCACATGTGAACCTGGTCTTCGCATAGTTCATGGGTGCCAGCCATTTATATACTTTTCAAATTCATATCATGTGCTAATTAATTGCCGTAAAATAATAGAGACGGTGTGTACTACTGTTTTATGTTTTTTTCTAAATTACCATCTGCTTGTCTCAACAACCAGCATTCTAAATCTAAACTAAAAATCAGTAGGGAAATAAAGAGTGAATCTTCACCAAAATCTGCATTCTGTGTTAAGCATTGCACTAATGCAGTTTTACCAGTTATTCATGTGATTCCAAAACGACTCTAACTTTTTTCTTAATTAGGATGATATAACATATTGAATTTATTATGAAATGGCCCTTCATATTCAGGTAATAACCTGTCAAATTAAATTTTGATGTATGCATAGCATTGAAATTTCACTTCAACTTTTTTACTTATGTACTTGCTAATTAATGTTAACTGGGAGTCAAGCAATAGTTGCTTAATGGAAAGTAGGCTAAAAATCGATATAAATCAATAAAAAGTACCGAATGCTTTTAACATGTATTAATGGCTTTTATTTTATGATTAACTTAAATAACAAAAATTGTAATAAAATGCTTTGGAATATGTAACAAAATAAAAGAAGCCTCAATTTTTAATAAAACTGTTGATAGCTAAACAAAATAAAGATAAATAGAAAGGTCATGAAATTCTGCTAAATGTGATTTTCTGTGCATTCTAACCATTCATCTTATTTGTCTCCTAATTTTCTTTCAGAGAGGAAGAACAATTTACAGAAAATTATTTCTTCTCATCTTCCTAGCATTCTTGGAATCTTTATTTTTTATTTTTTATTTATTTGTTTGTCAAACATGTACAAGATAGCAGGTATAGGTATAAACATAAACATAATCAAAGTGAATACAGATAGATGAGGACAATAGGACAGTAGGACAGGGACGGTAGGCCTTGTATCGAATTCAAGGCCTCTACAAAAAGTCATCCAGCAAACTCTACAACTAAGACCTCCGTGGTGTAAGAACAGTTTATATTATAAGATGTCATGATACATCTTTCCAGTCCTAAAAATATAGCACTAAAATGCTGCTTTCCATTTGTTTGATGCTGGTTTGGCATCTGAATTCTGAATACATGCCCTCATATAAGCCCTGTAAGTCTGCAAAGGACTGCCTGATCTCAGAGAAGCCTTCCTGAAGGTTCATTAAGATTTTTCATCAGAAGCTCTTTTTAGCTCAAGTAACTTTATTAGCAGTAATTAAGTGTGTAGTGGCTGGAGACAAAGTGCTCTGTTCAATACTTTCCTGGCTGCAGAATGCTCTAGTGCAGTGATGATGATACTTTTGGGCCTGGCATGTCAAAAATTCAGAAAATGCCTAACTTGACTCTGCTGGAGTGTCGTACCCCTTCATCGAACAAAAGAGAAACAATTCTCTATCTTCCCCCCGCCCCCCAAATCAAACTGAACAGTGGCACTTGGTGGAAGTGTTGAGGCTGTGCCTGATGTCAAAGCCTAGTGCCACCACTGCCACACAAAAAGGCCACCTCATGCCATTTCCCAGGGAATGAGAACCTTGGGGAATAGCACAATTACCCCTGCGGCCCAGAGCACCCCAGGACCTGCCACACACAGCTTACCTTCAGGCAGCGCTCTCTTTCTATTGACAGGCCCCTGCGGCCTACTTGCAGCTGCTCCAGGTTGCACAAAGCCTTCATTTTAGAAGCAGCTTTGGAGAATTGCCTCTGTTGCCACTGCAGCCTCCATAAACTGTGCAAAAGCACACCCTGTTCTTGCATGATTTTCAGAGGCTCTGGAGGCCACACAAGAGCACAGCCCTCTCTCTTTGACTTCTAGAAGGTCCAGAGGCCATGTGAGAGCACACCCCATTCTCCCATGGCCTCTGCAGCCTCTTAAGATCATGTCAGAATCAAGTGTACCTTCAAGAATAGTTGTAAGCAGGTGTTGGTGAATGCTGGCGTGTCACCCAAAACACGGCACCTTTGACACATGTCATGGTTTGCCATCGCTGCTCTACCCTATCCTCTCATTCTAGTTCAAATTTAACCAAAGTCTGTATTCTTTCACGACTGCTGGTTGTTGTTTTTTTGTTGTTTTTTTGCTGCTTTATTCTACACCTCTCTTACTGCTATTTTATTTGCTTGTACCACTTTAGCTGTCTGAAAGAACTTCTTACTGCTTTAAAGGCCATATTTTCCATCCCACCTCAGCCCCTTGAAAAAGCTGAGGTAAAGTTTTTGGCCCAATAACAGCCAGCTGCCATGGTTGAGAGTAAATTAATCTAGCGTCTCTCAAGATCCAGGTCCAGTATCTGAACTGTTCCATTTGTGGTTCTTAAACTGGAGGTAGTTTGGGCAATGGAGCAATTTGTAATTGCTTGTTTTGTGAGTCGAGGATTCAGTATTGGACTTTGCTGCTGAGATGTAAAAAAAAAAGAAAGAAACAAACATAGTCTGTTTTTTTGTGTGTATGGCGCAGTGACATTATTCAAGCCTGGAAACAGGAGTAATTAGGTTAAACAGTTTAAAAACCATTGCCATCCACCACCCTGGCATTTCCTTTAGCCTTGTGGTGTGTTGCTTCCCTTTTATGGCAGTACAGATACATTTTAAACAAGCAAGTCAAAACAACCACATGGAAAATAGCTTCCATTTGCCATGAAGGATTTTTGTGCATTGCGATAATTGCTTGGGAAAGGATACCCTCTCTTTAACCCTGGCAAGAATGGAGTTTTGGTGTATTGCAGTGGAAGGGAAAACAGGCTGAGTTTCCTAAATATTAATATCTCTGGTGAGATTTTTTTCAGGGGGGAAACAATATTTTACAAAGCCTTAGTAGTAAGTCCTTGCCTGCACAATTTGGTCTCCATTGTGTCACCTTGGAAAACACCCTCTATGGACCTGGGACCAAAATGGTTCTGCCCTGTAGATGGACCTGGGAGGTAACTTTTTTTGCCCCTGATTTGGGGGAGTTCCTTTTCACAAAGTCAGTTTAGGCCAGAGGGAAGGGAGAGTCGAGTTTCCATTGCAATGATTGTTGATGTTCAGTTCACATGTTGCTTACCCATCCCTGCAAAAGAGCACTATAAAATCCAGATGCTAACGAAATGAATAAGCTTTTTGGCATACATTTCTGCTGAAATAATCTTCTGTTTATACAACCTAATCTAAAGCTGCCTTGGTTTGTTTCACTTTGTGGAAGGATTTTTCATGTGCACACATTCTGCAACGAGAGACTCTTCCTTCTGTTGGATTCCTCTATGGAAACAGAGGGACGCTGGGCAAAGAATAGCACACTGAGGTACTGTTTTGTAGAGAATCCTTTTCCTGTTTATATAAGTCTAACCCACCCCATCCCAGATACATTATGCAGCATTATGCAAATGTTCTGCCAGGATAATTGCAACTTTCCCTCTTTCTGTTAGTTGTTGAGGTTATAGATAGAAAGGCGAGAGTATTAACAAGGGGCTTCATTGGCTCCCAAGCAGTCAAAGGGTTGAGCTTTGCATAAACTCAGTCATGCAATTCCTTTAGGAAAAAGTCTGAGGATTTTCTCCCCAAATAAAGATGGATTTAGTTGTGATTTGTTTAGTTTTTCAGCATGCATATACTTCTATTTATTCCAAAAATGTGCAAAGGCTATTTTGGCATTATTAGAATGATAAAGTTTATATATTTATTTATTTTTAAAAACCAGATGTAAATGAAAGTTGGGTGTTGAGGGAAAAAAATATCAACATTTTCTTCCTGGAAATAATCATGCTGGAGAAACTCAGGAATAATGGTCTCAAGAGTTTATATTACTGAATGATACACTTTCTCATGAAACATTATACTACATGCAATCTCTGCGCACATGGGCCTGCCTGGTCAAAATGCATTAACACTGCTGATCCACATGTAAACTGGAGGAACTCATGCTTTGAATTGCTTAATACAACTGCTGATTTTGTTTGCTTATTTTGGACACATTGAACCAGCCATAGATCAAGAGATATAACCATCAGATGCCTCTCACTAATGCGTATGACCATGTATCTGAAACAGTATAATTGAATATTATAATATACTTTATTGCCTGCATTCAGTGTCACACTAACAAAAGGAGTTCAATACAGAGGTGAAAGCTTCACTTCCATTTTTTTTACAGAGAAGCACAGATGGGCAAAAGAACAATGGGAATGGAAACAACTTCCAACTTCCTGCCGACTTCTCCATTGACTCTGCTTGCGGGAAGCTGACAAGAGCATCGGAAATCATAGGCTAAACACACACAGGAGTAATAGGTCCTGGATTTTGCACACATTCTTTAAGTTAGCAGTTTTGAGGTAGTTCGATTCAACAATTTTTGTCCTATGATTCATCGTTTGCGCTAATTGAAGGTTACAAACAGACAGGAGAGTTGTTGTGCTATATAGATTTACTTGATCCTATTGTCTAACCCTGTGATTGAGGTGGCATACAAGTAGAAAAATAAGTGAATATACAGAGTAGCAACCAGCTCATAATTTTAACCAAACTGCATTATTTGGATGCTATGAGGACAGGAGCCTAAACTTTCTGGCATATTTCTGATAAAGTCTTTTTTTTTTTTTAAATGAAAGCACCTTCCTTGACATCATAGCCACATATTCAATAAAATTGACTTATGTAGACATTTCTGAAGGTTGCTGTTGTTCGATCACTAAGTCATGTCTGACACTTTGTGACCCCATGGACCACAGCATACCAGGCCCCCTCTGTCCTCCATTGTTAAAACTGTGGTAGGTTTGAATGTAAGTGAGCAGAATTTAATCACATTTTTAAAAGGGGGGGGGAGCGCCCACAGATGGTCCAGTATCTCCAAATGCCTGTTTGAAGCCCTCCCCACTTTTTCTTCATTTGTTATACAGCAGTTTAAACCAGTGTGATTTGAATGGCAATGGACAGGAGACTCTATGACCCTCTCAGATGTGGATCTTCCAATTCCTCTCATCCCCAGACATTGCAGCAAATAATTAGGGACTTGGGTGATGTAGGCCAACCACACCTGGAGAGCTACAAGGTCACCATTTTTCTTCCTGAGTCAAAGTTAGAGCAATCAGGAGGTGTGTTTTTAACAAGACAGCACCAGGAGAGACCATAGGATTCAAAGATAAATCTCAATATTAAAGAATTAGTTTCATCAAATGCTAGGAAGATTTTTTTTTTAAAATGTGGCTTTCATGTGAATACGATAAGGTTTATAGTGCATTTTGGACTGTGTGTTAGTAGTTTGCCCCAACACCAGAAATCGTTCACGCAGCAAGAAGCAATTTACTAAACATGCCCGTCATAATTATTTTTAATTGTAATCATATGTGTATGTTCTTGTTTTGTGGAATAGTTGATGAGATCATTTTTCATCCTAAGGAGGCTGGGTTTGATATTAATACGCAGTGATTGGGGTTGTTGTGTTACGGATAGTGGCAAAAAAATCACTAGGGAGACGTTCTGATTGTTATGCTTACATTGTGCTTAGTCTGTGTACAGTAGAATGCAAAACAGTGTGAAAGGAACATTGTCTTCCCTGCGTGGAGATGGGAATGGGGAAATAAAATGGCAATTTAAGGCTGATTTGGATATTTCATCTGATGTATTTAAATCAGATGATTTAGCTCAGATTGCAGTTTTATATTCTTCTATTGAATTTAGCAAAGCCTGCTTGGAAATAAACATGAACAGAATTGTGCTGTCACTGCCGATCTCCTAATAATCACAGACACGCTTTATGGACCACAGCTGTGTTCTGAAATGGACCTAGGCAAGATTCCACATGGATAAGAAACAATCTTTTCCCAATTTTCTTCCTCATCTAATCTTCGGATGTTGGGTGTCAAACCCAGCAGAATTCCATAGGGATTAAGAAATTCTGAAAATTGCCATCCCAGCATATCTTGAGGGCACCAATAAAAAAATCCAAAGGAAGGCTATCCTAACTTGATCACACCAGCCAGCTTATTGACTACAGCATTCCTGCACTGAATTTATATGATAAACTATATTCAAAAAAATATTAATGGTTATCCCCTTCGTCCCTTAGGGTTTTCAGAAGCTTGTGTTCATTTATAAGGAATAAAGGAAGAAAAGAAAGTCCAGGTATGCATTTTCTCTCTACACTTCTTACCCGTCTCTGCAATTACCCCAGCATTACCTGCACGGAAAAGAAATGGAGTTTTCATTTATACAATCACTGCAGTTCATTTGTTTTGTCTCTCTGCAAAGCTATTATTTCTTTTTGTATTTGATAAAGGAATCAAAATAAGATTTTTTTTAATAGCTTCTGAGTGGGTACGTGAATGTTTGTATGCCTATATAGATCTCTGAGTGCTTGTGTGTCTCTGTGTTGTAACACATACAAACACACACAAACAAACAAACACAAAGAGAGCATTACCTAGGGCTTACAGAATTTCTGTTTCTATATTTGAAGGATGGAGGTCTCGAGGCTCTTCAAACGTTGTTAAACTATAACTCTTCACATTCTTCATTTGTATCTTTTTTGACTGGGGAAACTGGAAATAGGAGTTCAGCTATTTTTCTAGTACTCAGAAAGTACTTTTCTTCTGCTCTGGGCAGAAATGCAAGATGCAGAGGAACCAACAGCTTTACATATTGGGAACAATGAGCGGTATTATACTTTCCAGTATCTTTCGAACATTATCTTCTCTGCTATTTGTCTCCTCAACATTAAAGCTGGTTTTAAACTTGTTTATGAACATATACGTAAAACTGCTTTAAAATGAGAAAAGAAATGGTCCTTGGAATAGCAATATCCAGTTTGATTGCCAATGCAGTGTCTTGAGAAAAGCTAATACAAACCAAAAAAATAATAATAGAAAAATAAAAAGAAAAATCGCAGAAAAAATTGGAAAACAAAAAAATAAGAATAAGGAAAAATTAATATATAAAGAAATGACTTGTCCCTTCATCACAAGTATAACTATGTTAGTAACTGATCACCTCTTAAAATACAACAAATGATCTCTCCTTCTTATATCCTATATTTCTGATTTTTAAACAAATTCTTAAAGCCTTGTCACTTCAGTCCTAAGCAGCAAAAGTCCATTAAGGCTTACCAGAAATAACAACGTATCTATTTTAACTTTGATCAAATAAACCAATTTTATTTAGTTCCTTCTGCTTCCCTCTAGTGTCCAACATTCAAAATCCAGTCTATCATGTGTGTTTTTTAAAAAACAACTCAAAACAAAAGCATTTTCCCATGGGAAGGAATCTTATAATTAATTCCAAACTCTTACTTCAAATCCATTTGTTTGGACCCTTAGTCTGTTTGTAACTTTCCAAAATCAAAGTTCTAATCACCCTTTTGCTCTATATTCCTAAAGAGAAAAAAAAATAAGGTCCTTAAACTTGTATTTAAAACTTCTTTTGCTGGGGTTTGAAAGAAACTTTACCCAGTGCTGCAAAATCTCACCCAGTGCTGTGAATGATCTCAGGTCCAAAAAGGATTTATATAGAGCTACTGGCTCTTCATTCTAATTTGGTCAACTCCACCATCTTCTATTGACCATTTCTTCCCTGGAGTTCCTGAGAAAAGTCATGTTCAAGCCTCTGGTTTCTGCTATTTTACTGAAAATGTAAACAATTGATTCATGATCTTCTGTGTCTGATACCATTTTCATAAGGATATAAATTGGATCAAGCTATAGGCTCAATTATCCAGTATTTGCTTTCACATGGAGGCAAACCAAATGCATCCAAGAAGCTTATAGTAGGACTTCCTTCTCTTTCAGGCACCTAATTTGGAGATGAAAGAAATCCCTTATTTCCAACAGTTAACAAAGTGAGAGCCAGAAACTTTATCTGCCTATCTGTCTACTAAGAATCACATTAATGGGATATCTGACCACCCTCATTAAACCATCCAGTTTCGCTAAGTACCATTTAATTTAATGATGGCACTTCATCATTCAAGCTTCATGAGCTACCCAAATGCTTATGTAATATTTTTAGCGAAGATCTCTGAGAAAAGCAGAAGAGTCAAAGAAAAGGAAATAATTATAAAATCATAATTTGGGCAAATAATTTGACAAAGTCCACCAAAAATGAATCAGGACAGACAAAATGTGATGGATGTTATCTATAACAGATATACTTTTATACTTTTTTACTTACTTAAAACCCAACAATGACAGAAAAAGCCCAAATGTCCAGGAGTTATACAGAGAACAAAAGGGAAATTTTCCATGTAGGAAATACCAGAATCAGTTCTTCCAGTAATATAGAAAGTAATTGCAACCAGTTTGCCAAGATTTTCTGCATGGAATCAAACACAAAGAAGCAAGCATATGACTGGAATAAATAGAGCATACTAAAAGAATGTGCCAAACCAATAATAACAATGAAGAAAAACTAGCAGAAACCCAAATCATGACTAGAAATTGATGGAGGCAGCCAAAGAGACGGGGTAATGATGACACATATTGTATATGAGCGGCATCTAAGCAATTAAAATAGAGACAGGGAAGCAATTTGTACAATGAGCAGAAAGAAACTGATTTGGTTTATCAGTCAACACAACTTTTTTTCTCCATTGTATCTACAATCCCTTCTTTCTTTAGTGTTTGGATGCCAACCAGAATATTAAGTTTTGTTGATGAAAACTCAGAAATGGCTCTATAGGATCATAACAAAAACATAGTGTTTGAGGATTTATTTGGCCTTCTAGCTATGACTCAATTATTCTATTTGGCTTGATTCAAAACTGGAACATAAAAGGGGATACATTGAGGGTTTTTAATTTTTTGTGGCTTTATATACAAAGAGAGAGAGAGAGGAAACATAAAAATCATTTAGTCTAATTTTTAAAGACAATTGACTACACAGCAATAATATGATCATTCCATCACAGTGATCGAGAGGGATTTCACAAACAGAAATTAAACACATATCTATCCTGAGTTCGTACTGTCTTTCTCATTTTTAAAACCAATCTTTTTTGCTACTTCCTGTGCTCAGTTAATAATACGCAGTCACTATGAAACTGACATTTTAATTGAATCTAATGTCATTTTGCAATTTTAGGCAATTCAAATCTATCTTGCAATACAAATGGTGAAATAAAAAGATGTTTGTATTGAAATATACTGCCATTCTGTAGTTTTAGATGATCCAAACTCCTCTTCCAAAGTTCATATACTTTAAAGACATGACTGGCAATAAATTAATCCATGAATTAATCTCTACTTACCCATGACTTCCATCCTTTGCCCTTCCCCCACCCAAAAAAAGATATTTTCCTGCAATTTACAGGCAGGATTATTCATATGATAAAATGTCCCAACACCTTCCTAATGTGCCTTGCAGCCTTTAATGTGGGAAAGCTAATATAACCATTGTTAAAAATAGGACCAAACCCCTATCACAATGTGAAAGGGGTCACACAACACCATTCTAACTGTGCCTACTATGTCCTTTTGACTTGATCACTTGCATTCCAAGGAGAAATTGAAGTCAAAATGTACGACGAATGATAAAACTGAAAGTCAGGAGAGCTAAAACCATCATCATGATATATAAGCCGTGATTTAAATAAAGAGAATCTAAGTGATTTTTATTTACATAAAAAAGCTTCTTAAGATGTCAACAATCGGTTTTAAATTAGTTATTATGAGCATTGGAATACATCTAAGTAAGTATATCACCCTTCAAGTAATATTCATTCTTACAACATGGGGAAGTTGTTACTTTATTCAAGAGAGACATAGCAGTTTAGTCATGATTACATAGGAAAAGGGTGAGGTCATCTGACAAGATGGAAGATTGTTTTGCAAAAAAAAAACAACAAAAAAAAACCCCAGGCCCAAGTAGAATCCCATTAATTTGAACGACTGAATTCCTCAAAGAACCAGGATCTTTTTCTCAGGATTGCATGGAAGCCACACACACACACATAACACACACACACAAAAAGCCAAGCTACCTTGGTCACTAGCAGAGACATGTCATGCTTGAACATGCTCAGAAACATTTCTCCCCAGTCTTTCGAAGCATGCCTAGCATTGTGAGATTCAGACTTTTTCAGAGATGGACCTCTAACCATCAAAATATTATTGGGGATGCAATTATTTTCTTTTATAAACTTTACTCTCCACATTATGACCCTTTGACTCAAGCATCATTCATTGCAGCAGGCTGCTGTTGAAACCTGCTTCAATGAGGAATGAGGCTTCAATGCTTCCTTCTTTTTAAAATTAAAATTACAGCCTGCTTTCCACCAAAATTTACCTTCCAGGCAATTCCTTTGGTCTGTTTTGGAAATGTCAGTTGGGTGTACCATACAATTAACTATGTGCATTCTGGCCAGTGTGTAATGAATAGCAGAGATCCTCCGTCTAATATTTTACTCCTAAAGGTAGTTGAGGTCAAATACTTGAAGAGTTTTTACAGCTTTAATTATAATTGTACTGATAATTTGCATAGTACCATTGCATCAGAATGTAGCTCTAAAGCAGACAACTCACAGTTAGTTTTAAAAAATAGTAATAAAAATTGTCTGAGAGAAATAGAATGCTGAAGAGTCAAGAAAATAGTTAGGGAGTGTCTTTTTGAACACCTTATTATAAGGTAAGTCCCTTATTAGAGCATCTAAATAAAACACTACCAAATATTGCTTTCTTGTTACATCCGAACCTGCACATTTGTCTCATAGTTCTTTTTACAGAGCTAAACATTAACAAAACCAAATATTAACAAAACCAAAACATTTTCTCACTCCGTACCACAAAAGCTAGGATTTTCCATATTGTTGCTACCAATAGCCTTACACAAAATGTGATTCCTAACTTTTTAACAGCCATGAATGCTCTACACATTCCTCTTTGCTCCCATCTGTTCCTCTGAATTTTTGCAGCCCAAGAGAGCAGATACTCATTAGTTCTCTTCAGGTATCCCAAAACATGTACAGCATCCAGGAAAGAAGTGGTGGAAGGCTATTTCTAGAAGCCTGGTATCATCACTCTTATAATTTTATGTGATTCGAGAGTGACTATGTATAATAGAGAACATCCACTATCTGTGGAGGAACTTTGTACAATGTAATATTGTGGATGTCCTGCACCTGCATTTCTGCCAACGTTGCATTGGCCACAATTCCAGTGCATAGTATAACATGGCATGAACTGACTTGAGAGATGGTGTGGTATACTTGTTATGGTGTTGTATTAGGAGTGAAGAAACCAACATTCTAATCCACTCTCTGCCATCAAATCTCACTTGAGTGACTCTGGGCCAGCTGCTCTTTCTTTCAGCCCAACCTACCTCACGAGAGTTGCTGTTGAGGGAAGAACTAGGAAGAGAGAATCCTATGTGTGCTTCCTTGAGCTCTTGCACAAAAAGCAGGATGGAAATCAAATAAATGAATACATGGACTTTGACATGCCTATTTTCAGTAAAGTCTTTGAATTGGCACACAAAATCCAATATGTAGCTCAATGACAAACTGAAAGAATCCAATTTAACGGAGCATATTTTAATGAATCAAAGTCTAAGATTGTTAGAAGCAAAAGCAAGGAATTTACAGGTGATTTGTTTGACCAGAGTTAAAACAAATATAATTTGACAAAGTCTACAGATCACAATAGACTAAGGAACTCTATACAATATATACAAACATTTAAACAGCGTAAAATGCCATTTGAAAATCAAGCATAGCTTCACTAGACCATATGGAGGAAAGATGCCTAATTCAATTTACATCCTGAATCATTCCACTAAAATATTTCTACAACCTTAGAAGAAAATTGGTCCTTAATTTAACCCTCTGAAATAAGGCTTTCTCCCAAGATCTTAATTACTCCCACCCTATTAGAAAAAATATCCCACCCTAAAGAAAAAAGAGAAATTGTTAAAGAAATGATTCTGATCTTCATCATTACACATACAGGCAAACTTAATATTTCTTCCCCCTTATAAGGTTGCTATATATCTGCTATCTCTTCTTTCCATAGCCCATATCTCATCACTAACTCCATAAATTATTAATATTTCAGTCTAGTTATCAGCAAATAGTCTAAAAGGAGTTCCAGAACTTTATCAAATTATATTTGTTTTAACCCTGGTCAAACAAATCAGCTGTAAATTCTTTGCATTTGCTTCTACCGGTAACAATCTTTGTCTTTGATTAATTCAATTAGTATAGTAAGTTTTGATCTTCCTCCCTTTCTCTCATCTCTGAATTTGCTTCAAGGCTTTAGCAACTCTCTTTTGTAACTCTACCACGAAATTGTTTTCCAGGTTATTATCTTGGCTTGTCATTTGCATTTCCACTTTTTGTCTCTGTCTTGTAATCCCCAATTTCTTTATTTTCTAGTAAATCTGCATAAGTTTATTTCACCACATCATCCTGTAGGTCTTTCAAAGGAATTTGAGTTATTTCAAGACACTTTTGAAGAATGGTGACAGAAACTTGCAGCTACAATGGCAGAAATAATGTTTATTTATATGAAAGCATTATTACAAGAGAAGTCATTTTTGCCATATTTTACTATTCATTTTTGTCATTGTTTCTTTGTTTTTAATGTTTTAAAAAATTAATAAATTGCCCAGAATCACTGGGACGCAGGTGGCATATAAATTTATTATTATCTTGCTATAAAGCTCTGTTTTTGCATACCATTATTTATTTGTTTATTTATTTAAATTTGTTAGTCACCCAACTCCAATGGACTCTATTTTTTTATTTTTTATTTTTTGGTAATGTGAAAGAGACCCAAACTCTAGTTTACAAAGCAACGATAGTACCAGAGACAATAAGTGCCCTGGGTGCAATCCCAAAACATCTGGAGCACCACATGAACATATTGTCGTTGACAAACTGACCATCAGCCAATCGCAAAAGGCAGCTTTACTTGGGATACTTTCAGAGGTGGCTTTCTCCCGGTTCGGACCGGTTCTCCCGAACCGGTAGCGACCCGCTGGTGACATCACGATGACATCACTGATCCGGTTCGGTTAGTGCTGGTCCGTGGGCGCCGACATCTTTTTTTAATTTTTTTTTTTAAATTTTTTTTTGAATTTTTTTGAATTTTTTTTCCCTTCTGTGCATGTGCAGAAGCCAAGTTTCCAGCACTGTGCATGCATTGCCATCTTGTTTTTGGCATTTTTTTTGCATTTTTTTTTTATTTTTTGGACTGCGCATGCGCGCACGCAGCTATGCGGCGCGGGAGGAAGCGAACCGGCAGCGAGGTAAGTTAGAACCCACCCCTGGATACTTTTCAGCCTAACACAGGTTGTCAGGAAAGACTAATTGGTGGATAAAAATGCCAAATCCAGTCTAAACATATGTATGGCTGTGTAAACAACCATAATAATGTATTACACTTGTAAGTCCCCCAGCTCATGTCACCAAAAGACCAGATCTAATGTCCCCCTCAACTTGCATTTCCTGTAGTAACATGTGCTGTAGGGACTCCAATGCAAGGCTTCGGTGAACCCAAGTGACACTGAGAGATATATTGCCATCTTAATTGCTCTGCATGCTGACTCGATTGCAGTAGGGTAGGATCATGAATGAATGAAAATACCCCCTCCCCCCCCCAAGTGTCTATCCAAGAGAATGATTAAAATACTTTGCCACTGCAATCAGCCAGCATACTTTTCAGGGCAGCTGCTACTATTCAAAGAACCGCCTGCTGGATATTACAGAGAAAGGAAAAAAACAGTCCCTAAAGAGCCCATTTACCAAGGGAGGCCGTCTGCGAAGGGAGCCAAGCAGAGACTTTTAAGCTTAGTTTTTTGTTTTTTTTAAAGAAGAAAATTCTTGTAATTTGGCACGGAGAGGATTGCCAGGTGGTGCTTGCAGAAAAAGGAAGCTATTACCTCAGCTGCTTGCAACAACATACCACATGTAATGGGGACGGAATAAAATGGCAGCTCTCTTGCTTTCTATAGATGCCTGAAAGAGAGAATGAGAGAGATTTTGTTTTAAAGGGACCTCTTTGTAGGTAGAAGAAAAAGGAAGGCCCAGATGGCTTTGAGGGTTAGTCAAAAATGGGCTTCTGCTCTGTATTTCAGTCATTGCAGCTAGTCCTCGACTCACAACTGCAATTGAGCCCAAAATTTCCATTGCTAAATGAGACAGTTGTTAAGCGAGTTTTGCCCCATTTTACAAGCTTTCTTGACACAGTTGTTAAGGGAATTGTTGCAGTTGTTAAAGTTAGTAACATGGTTATTAAGTGAATCTGGTTTCCCCATTGACTTTACTTGTCAGAAGGCTGCAAAAGGTGATCACGTGACCCCCCCAGGACACTGCAACAGTCATAAATATGAGTCTGTTGCCAAGCGTCTGAATTTTGATCACATGATCATGGGGATGCTGCAACGGTCATAAGCATGAAAAATGGTCACAAATCATTTTTTTCAGTGCCTGTCAGAGGTGGGTTCCTGCTGGTTCGGACCGGCTCTATAGAACTGGTAGCGGGAATTTTCCCCCGCTCGCCGAACCGGCAGCGATGGCCAGCTGGACACGCCCCCGAACTGGTTCTCTCGGCGGTGCCATAGGCGCCATCTTGTTTTTTGCTTCTGCGCACACGCAGAAGCTGTTTTTTGCTTCTGCGCATGTGCAGAAGCTGGGTTTTTAGCACTGCACATGCACGCGCATGCGCGCCCGCGTGGCGCATGAGGAAGCGAACGGCAGCGAGGTAAGCCAGAACCCACCCCTGGTGCCCATGTAACTTTAACGGTCACCAAAGGAACTGTTGCAAGTTGAGGATTTCCTGTAGATGTATTCTTTAGAAATAACTGCTGCTGACTTTATGGTTGCAAAAAAGGAAGGACCTGGGTGGGAATGTCAGTTTAAATTTTGGATATTCACATCTACAAGACTTGGTGCATAAGAAAAGGGAAGGATTTGGCTGTATTTCTGTAACCTGATGATTTTGCAAATACATTTAGCAATTTTACTATATCAGCAGTAAAAAGTGGACGGTTCTTTCGCTCCCCTTCAGCTGGCTTTTACTGAGATCAGGTAAATATTTTAAAAATTGCTTTCAAGTATTCATTCACGGATGAGATTCTTACCAGCAGATAGGAATGCATTTTTATTACATTTGCTGTTTGTTATATAGGAGCATATTTTCAGATGCTGCCTCACTCTCTCTTTTCCCATCATTGTTGCATGCTTAAATAAAAGCAGCTCAGGCTATAGTGAAAACAAAGTTTTTCTCTGTATTTTGGAAAAATAATTTGTCACTCTTGAGAAATACTGTTTCCCCCCCCCCCTCATAAAAAAAAACAGCCATGGCTTTCTGGAATGAAAAGGTTAGGACTTGCTTAAAAACGGTAATGCTTATTTTAAAACTTAAATCAACCATCATTGTTAAACAGCTGTCAACAGGCTTAAGAAATTCCATTTTGCTTTTCTGAATTGTTCTCCAAAAGTGAATTTACATCTTTTTTAAAAAAAACTACCTTTTTTAAAAATCCTTTCCCCTTTAGGGAAAAAAAAGCACTCCTTTTTCTGCAGCATTTAGCAGATTTTAGGAGGAAAACACTTGAAAAGATACCACCTCCAAGTAAGACTGTGACCAAAATTAATGGACTTTAGAATCAAATTGAGTACTTTTTATGAAGATGGGAAGAAAAGAATACAGTATTTAAAAAAAAAAAGACTATTTGGAATGCATGAAAGGATATTTTTAGCTGAGTTTTAATGAACAAAGTAGAAAAACTAAGCAGAGATTAAAGTCGTGTTTGTCACAGCCAGAGATTTCTAAAATGCTTATCAGCCTTTCACAGCTGAACGCTGCTTAGATTAAAAATGATCTGAAAATGGGCTGCCTCAAAAATGGGGCTTTATATCCGAACTAATTGCAAAGTGCATATTAAACACCAAGCTTGCACGGAAAGCAGCTGCAAAGGTCTTTATCTATATTAAGAGACTGCCCACCTACATAATAAGAGTAATTATGAAGCTGGGGTTTTTTCCTCAAAAAAAAAAAAAAGGAAATTATATATATGGGGCAAATTGCATCTCTAATTTTATAGATATCTCTAACAGCCTTTATCAAAGCCTCACTTTCTTGATGTCTAGGAACAGGTTCTTTAGCAGTGCCACAAAAATATATCTGGCACGTTCTGGTCAAAGATTTCTTCTTTTTCCTTTTAAAGGAGGCCCGACTTCTCTGAGAATGGAAAATTTAATTAAATCCAGGTGCAGCCACATGGCCAAGCCTGCAATAACTAGCTGTAATGCCATGATTATGCTATCATACTTGATTGGTTTCTGTTTAATGTACATTTAGAATCAGTTCAAGATATTATGCAGAGATAGAATTCTAGATTTTTAAAAATCATTTGGCTAGCAATAGTAATAGCACTTAGACTTATATACAGCCCTCTCTAAGCGGTTTACAGAGCATATTTTCCCCAGCAATCTGGGTACTCAATTTACTGACCTCGGAAGGATGGAAGGCTGAGTCAACCTTAAGCCGGTCAGGATCGAACTGCTGGCAGTCAGCAGAGTTAGCCTGCAGTACTGCATTCTAACCACTGTGCCATCATGACTCTAGATCAGGGGTCCTCAAACTTGGCAACTTTAAGACTTGTGGACTTCAACTCCCAGAATTCTCCAGCCAGCATAGCTGGTGCTCTAGATCACAGGTCACCAACCTGTGGTCCGTGGACCACTGGTGGTCCGTGAGAAAATTTTGGTGGTCCGTGGAGAAATCTTGGCCCCTAGGCTGGATATGGCCGAGAGCAATTAATCCAGCCCGCGCGCAGGAACACAAGGCTGCACCGTGACACAACATCACCCTGCCCACATGCCAGCCCCCACTCTTAAGGCCGAGCACAAACCTCACCTTCAGTATAGTGGTGCAAGGCACACGAGCTGCAACAGGAAGGTAAGACCAAGAACTCACTGCGCTCAGCTAAAATGGCTGCCTGGGGGGGAAAGTTTCAGCCGCCTTTTGGGCCTACATCTCTCCTTCTGTGAGGCCTCTGGGTGGGAGGCCCGAGAGAAAGCACCTGCTAGATCGGCCCCCTGCAAACTCTCATCTCTCGAGGAGCCCGGCCAAAGTTTCCCACGCCGTATTTATCTTTTTAAAAAAATTCATATTAGTGGTCTGCGGGACTTAAAATTATGAATTAGGGTCCGTGGGATTTAAAATTATGAATTTGGTGGTCTGTGGGATTTAAAACTATGACCTGGTGGTCCTTGAGGTCCAAAAGGTTGGGGACCCCTGCTCTAGATGGTAGTTAGAATGTTTTTTTTTACTAGTTTCATTGCCCTGCTTACACTAACACCTAAAGCAAGAGTCTTTCAAGTTAGATTTCTGGTGCATCTAGCCTTCCATGGCAAAAACAAATATGGGTACTAATAAGTTGCTACCTTTTCTTCATACATTAAATCTGCGGCCCATTTTACAGTATTTTGTGACTGGCAATGCTTCTGGAATACTTTAGAAGGATGTGAATAAGCAGTACCTTTCAAATCCAAATTATTCTTGAAGAGGATCTATGTCTTTCAGAAAATTAGGTACACTCTCTTGGATTGCCTTTTTTTTTGGTCTCCATATATCAACCAATCCTAAATTATCCATCAAATTTAAAAAAAAACTCTTGGCAATTTGCTTTGAGTAATTTTAATATCTTTCTCAGAAGTTCTGTCCACTTATCAGAGACCACTCCACTTCAATTCCCCATCAGACACCAATTTTCATAAGAGAAACCTTAGTCCCATGCAAATTATCTTCCACCCCAACAAATCTGTCATGCTCATCAGCCAATACAATTCTGGTTATAACTGGGGATTTATATAAAAAGCAACTCAATTTCTTTCTTCTTTTTTAGTTGCTATTGAAAGAAATTCTTCATCCAACTTTTTATAAATCAAATATTTTATGTCACTTTTTCTAATACTGTAAGTGCCTCTTAACAGGCAAATTTTATCTTGTTTTAATTTTTTTGATCTCTTGTTTTAATTCTTTTGAGGAATATTTACTCTATTTGTATTCCATGTTAAGCATTTGTAATCCATAATGAAGCCAAACATTTTTAATAAAAAATCAATGCTCTGTACTGTAGTGTCTATGTTGAGTCCTCGGAGTTATGACGACGCCAAAAGACTAGCCGGCTGCAGAACATTCCTGATTGGCCAAGACGCAAGCAGCCAGCTGGCGGGAGAATACAGCCCCACCATTGGTCTGCCCGTCTGACAGCTCCTATATAAGTAATTGTCAGACAGCACATGTTGTTGTTGCCGTTCTGAGTTGCCTGTTCTCGTTGTTAGCAATAAAGGTTGTTTTCTCTCACAACCCGCCTCGCCTCAGTTCCTGCCTGCCTCGTTCTCCCTACAGAACACTGGCGACGAGGATGGGATCGGGCTGAGGCAATGGCCAGCTGAAATCACTGATAGAGCTGAGGCACGCTGAACTGAGCGCTGCTTCCTGTCACTAGTCAGGTGACGACAAGTCGCATCAAGGCTACCTCCACAGCATTACATCCTTATAAGAATGGCTACACTGCCCACATCCGCGCCTTTTGAGCCGGCCACTGAGACCTGGGACGACTACCTCACACGGTTTGAGTGTGTCCTGTGGGCGAACGATTTCACAGAGCTGTCTAGCACCCGGAAACTAGGCTATTTCCTCAGCTCATGTGGCCATGAGATGTTCGCAACGGCTCGAGCCCTGACAGTCCCTCAGCCTGTCTACACCGTGCCCTGGGAGACCCTCTTGGAGAAATTGAAGAACCACTATTCTCCGGCTCCCTCACGCATCGCTAGACGGCACACATTTCGACAGAGGACACAGAGAGAAGGGGAGTCCATCAATGAATACATGGCATCCCTTCAGACAACTGCCCTAAATTGCGATTTTCGTGATTTAGACAACCTTCTGCTGGATCAACTTGTCTGTGGGGTGAGAAATCTGAGGCTTCAGCGATGCTTGCTGGCCCGCACTGAGCTGAATCTACAGACAGCATTGGACGAAGCCAGGGCGTCCGAAATGTCAGGGAAATCAGCTACTGAGATTCAGCGGTTCCAGCTATCTACCGCCCTGGCCAGTAGGAACCAAGCCATCCATCACGAAGAAGCCAATTATGACGACCCCTCAGATGACGAAGAGGATGTGAGTCGCCTTAAAACGACTCGGAAAAAATGGACTTCGGCCATTAAATCTCCTCAGTCCAGTTGTCTAGGCTGTGGCGGGAACCATAATAGGTCTGACTGCAGCTTCAAGACCGCCATCTGCCGCCGCTGTGGCAAGAAGGGACACCTGTCGCGAGTCTGCAGAGCTGCCCTGCCAACCTCTGAACCACCAGCCGAGCCCACTTACTATAAAAAAATCCAACAACTGCTGCCTAACTTTTACAAGCACCACCTCAAGCCGTACCCGGTGACCCTCAAAGACTATCAGGGAAAGTCCATTCCTATAGTGGGCTGTGGCACTTTCAATGTCACCCGCGGCAGCTTCTCCGGCATTCTCCCCCTGATAATTGTGAATGGCAACCTGCCCAGCCTCCTGGGTCTAGACTGGTTCGCTGCACTTGGCCTCAACATGTCTGGCATCCACACCACTAGTACTGACGCTTTCAGCATGCTGTCCAGCAGATTTGCAGACGTCTTTGACAACGGCCTGGGTAAATATAAAGGGAACCCCATTTCTTTTAATTTGGACCCCCAGGTAGCGCCTATCCGCTTGAAACCTAGAAGGGTGCCATTTGCGCTCCGCCCCAAAGTGGACCAGGAATTAGATAAACTGATTGCCCAAGGGGTCCTAGAGACTATAGACCACTCCAATTGGGAAACCCCTATAGTGATCCCAATTAAGCAGGATGTCTCAATCAGAATATGCGCTGATTATAAATGCACGATTAATAAGGCTTTACAAGCCAACCCCTACCCTGTGCCAGTAGTGCAACACCTCCTTCACTCTTTGGGCCAGGGTAAGATATTTGCCAAGCTGGACCTCGCACAAGCATACCAGCAGCTCCCGGTGGATGAAGCCACTGCCATGGCTCACACAATTGTCACCCACCGCAGA
This sequence comes from Thermophis baileyi, assembly GCA_003457575.1. NCBI lineage: Eukaryota > Metazoa > Chordata > Lepidosauria > Squamata > Dipsadidae > Thermophis > Thermophis baileyi. The sequence goes on along the minus strand of QLTV01004265.1, from coordinate 2,483,734 downwards.
GCCTTCAAATGCAAGCGCCTCCAATTTGGAGTCAGAGTTGCTCCAGGCATATTCCAGAGCCTGATGGAGCGGCTGCTCCAGGGACTAGATGGGGTGGTACCCTATTTTGATGATGTTCTGATCTCTGCCACCTGTCAAACTGAACTCATCAATAAACTAAGAGCCGTGCTGCAACGTTTCAGAAATGTGGGGCTGAAAGTAAAACAAAAAAAAATGCAAGATTGGGGTTTCTCAGGTAGAATTTTTAGGCTTCCTTATTGACTCCAAGGGACTCTACCCCACTCCCTCTAAAGTGGAGGCCATCAAAAAGGTGCCTACCCCATCTTCTAGAGCTGAGCTGCAGGCATTCCTGGGGCTGCTTAATTTTTACACCATTTTTCTGCCCCATAAGGCTTCCCTGGCTGAGCCCCTACACTGTCTATTGGACTCTAAGACTCCATGGCATTGGGGTCCTCAGGAAGCTTGTGCTTTCCAAGCCGTTAAAGATGTATTGACCTCCAATGCAGTACTAGTCCAGTATAATGGCAACCAGCCGCTGTCATTGGCATGTGACGCTTCATCTTATGGCGTGGGGGCTGTTCTGAACCACATACTGCCCAATGGGACTGAGCCCCTTATTGCCTATTATTCGCGGACCTTGTCTGCTGCTGAGCGTAATTACAGCCAGCTAGATAGGGAAGCCCTAGCAGCTGTGGCTGGAATCAAATGATTCCATGACTACGTCTATCGGCGATTTTTCCATTTGGTCACAGACCACAAGCCACTTTTAGGGTTGTTGGCCGGTGACCACGAAACCCCTCAAGTCTTGTCCCCGTGGATGTCACGGTGGACTGAATTTTTGGCAGCCTACACTTACCAGCTGCACTATAGACCAGGGAAGGAATTGGGACATGCAGACACCCTAAGCCACTGCCCGCTCCCTGCACTTGTCTTAGACCCTGCTCCTGCAGCCTCTGTCCTTTTAATAGAAGAGCTGCAGACTCCCGTTTCCACATCAGACATTGCCAATCATTCTGCCTCTGACCCCGTCCTCTCCCAACTTTTGGATTGGGTGTGCAGGGGGTGGCCTAGAGGGCCAGTGTCACCTGAATTCCAACCCTACCACCTCAGACAGCAAGAACTGTCCGTACAGAAAGGGTGCCTCCTGTGGGGAAACTGGGTAATAGCTCCTCCCGAATTGAGGGTGCCAATTTTAAACTGCCTGCATGCTGCCCACCGTGCACATTAAGTCCTTGGGACGCAGCTATGTCTGGTGGCCTAAGATGGACAAAGGAATTGAGGACTGGGTAGCCAAATGCCAGATATGTTAACAGTCCAGGCCAGCTCCCCCCCCCCTCGGCCCCTGCCCTGGAATGGGACACACCTAGGGCGCCCTGGTCACGGATCCATCTAGACCTTGCAGGACCTTTCCACAGCCAGACCTTCATGATTGTAGTAGACGCCTATTCCAAATGGGTAGAGTTGGCCCTAATGCCATCCACCACATCAGGGGCCGTCATAAGGGTGTTAGAAAGGCTTTTTGTGACCCATGGGCTGCCCGACACCATAGTGTCCGATAACGGCCCCCAGTTCACATCAGCACCCTTCCAGATGTTTCTAGCCAAGCATGGCATTTGCCATGCCCCTACGGCCCTATTCCACCCAGCCGCTAATGGATTGGTAGAATGAGCCATCAGATCGGCTAAAGAAGCATTAGGCCACTTAGGGCCTGGAAATTGGCACGACAGAATATGCCAATACCTCTTGGCACAACATACCATCCCATGCCCGGCCACCAATCAAAGCCCGGCAGAGATACTTATGGGCCGCCTCAGGACCAACCTGGACAGACTGCACCCCAACTATGCCACTGAACAAACTCACAATGAAAATAACCCCCTTAGAACATTTGCAGTCGGAGATCCAGTATTTGCCCAAAATTATGGGACTAATCTAAGGTGGCTACCAGGAAACATCATACACTTAACCGGACCCTACTCTTATAGGGTCAAGCTCAATGACGGTCGAATATGGCGGCGACATATAAACCAACTCAGGCGGAGAGTTCCAGGCACGACTAATCAGCAACCGGAGCAGGCCCAATCCTGCCCCGAGACCACACCATGCTCTGGGAACCATCAGGCCCAGCCGGAGCCCATCCAAACACCCACGACCGAAGCATTCTCGGCGCCAGACATACCTGAACAGCCTGTCCCTCCAGCGATGAATGGACCTCCACTCGAGTTAGCAGCAGAGTCACTGGGAGTTCCAGAGGACTCTTCACCAGCTCCTCCCTCTCTGGCCGCCACCTCAGAACTGAGATGATCAGGGCGGAGCTGACGTCATCCCGTGTACTTATCTGACTACGCATGCTCCATCTGGGAGGTGAGGGGTGTTGAGTACTTGGAGTTACGCATCCTCTGTTGTCCCCTTCTCCTTTTGCCTTCAATCTTTCTCAACATCAGGATCTTTTCCAATGAGTCATCTCTTCTCATTTTGTAGCCAAAATATTTGAGCTCCAGCTTCAGTATTTATCCTTCCAAAGAATAGTCAGACTCGATTTCCTTTAGGATCGACTGATTTGACCTCCTTGCAGTCCCAGGGACTCGCAAGAGACCTCTCCAACACCACAGTTCAAAAGCAAATTCCTCTTAAATGAAATGCCATTGATGAGATTGCTTCAGTCCCCTTTCACTTTGAGTTTCTTACTGCTATATTTGAAAGGTGCCTATTTTTAGAAAGAATAAAACAATGTGGATGTAGCTGGGCTTAATCTAACTCTGAACTGGTTCAACTTTACAGTTTGAACATACTGCGGAGAATAATTTAATGTGATGACTGGTGTCCTGCAAACTTGCTTTGGGCTGGTAGAGATTAGTCAATGCAGTTGAATAGCAACTCAGATCTTCTTATCATAGTGATTCCTGTGCTGGATCTAATGTCTCTGCTAGGAGCTAAAACGTAGTTTGCCTAGATTTCTAGATAACTAAAATGTTGCCAGGGACAAAAAAAAAAAAGTGTGTGCAGAGGTTGTCAGTTCTGATTGCAAATGTGACTACTGTCTTACAAAACTCTAAAATCACTTGAAAGCATCCTTATTTTTCTTGAGATGCTGTTGGGAAAGCTTGTGTTTGCTCTTCCTAAATCTTTATCTGTAGGAAAAGTTTTTAAAAAAATGATTTTAAAAAAATGAAAAAATGATATTTTAATTCTGTAAACTTCTAAGCTGGACAAAACGCCATGAACACCTCTGCATTAACTTCTGTCTGTTTCCTGAGTACAAATGAAGATGCTATTTATAAATAAAGTCCTGATGTGTTCAACCTACCAAAAAAGTCTTCTCTTTTGCACATCAAGCTCAAGTAAGAAGGTTTTGCTAGCTCTTGCTCTTGTTCCACCTACATCCAAACCTGGGCAACTGCTGTTCAGCTGACATTAGTAAAAATCTATAGTATAACTATTCCTTTTTATGTCATACCAAGAGCTGAATAAAAAGGTAGTAATTTATTTCTGCCCTACTGTTTATAAAAGGCTGATTACCATTGAAATATGTTTTGTAAGAATCCTGGACAATCCTGGAAGTTGCAGAGATACCATTGTGAATAGTAAGGTTGAAAACAGTTAAATCTTCAATTGTATATCCAAACAGTTCCCCCGATTATTTATTCTGAATAAAGTAGACTTCATACTAACCAGTAGGATTGCATTGGAAGTACTCTTTTCATATAGGAACAGAGATGTGTAGAAAATGTAGGGAGCAACATTGTTGCCCAATCAGATTTAGTTTTTCTGTATTTTGGATTTTTGTTTTTAATTAGCATTTTGACTGCTGTATTTCTCCTTTCTACTCTGGGGAAAGCACATCCCCAAAGTTATACCAGTCTGTGATATCAACACATTATTGCCAATATGTTACTTTAATATGCAGAGGTATATTCAGCAATCTGTGCTTTTCTGTAATAAACATTTAAATCCAATAATTGTAACGACTGAGTGAAATCTGTAAGAATGAAAATGCTTACTAGTCCTAGATAGAGAGCTGGATGATAGGATTGAAAAACAGATAACCTTGATAAATACAGTGCCTGGTAAGTAGGGAACTGTGAAATATGCTTTTGCTTTCAAATGAAACAAATATTCTTATCCTAGAGATGTGTAAAATTGTCATTTATTTTCACGGAGACATTTATTGGCAAAAGTAAATCTGCAGTGTTAACAAGAATGAATCTCATTGAATTAATACATGGGTTGTACTTGGATATCTAAAAGACTGCTTGTCCCAGACAGATTTTGTCCATTATTATTGTTTTGTATTACTACCAGTATCCACTTCTCCTAGGGGTACTGACATGAAACACCCTACGGCAAGGTCCATGTGAAAGCAGTCAAACAGTCATTAGCATCAGATAAGGTTCAGGTGATAGACAAGACTTCAACAGAGAAAGGCTTGGAGGCTGGAAATTTCAGAGTTCTGCTCCCCAAGCCTAATAAGCTACAAAGTGGGGCCATCTTCCCCAGCTGATACAAGCAACCAACAGAAAAGTCCCAAGAATGAATCCAAGAAGACATAGAGAGATGCCTTCAGTGGGACATTCTGACTTTGGATGTCAAAACTAAATCTGGGTGGATGTTTTTAATGTGTTAATTTCATTATTTTATTATGGCTTTTATTCTGTTTTAACTTTTGATTGGGAGCCATCCAGAGTTGGTTATAAGATGGGTGGCTATATAATTTTTTAAATAAATAAGTAAATAAATATGACAATAAACTGAAGCGTTTGGTATTAGTAACATCTCACTGCTGGGCTGGAGTCCATCTGGATCAAGGAGAGAGATGATAGATAGATGATAGATAGATAGATAGATAGATAGATAGATAGATAGATAGATAGATAGATAGATAGATAGATAGATAGATAGATAGATAGATGATAGACAGACAGACAGACATTGTATGTATTGTTTGTCTACATTGGGCTTAACAGAACAAGTTGCTTCTCATGGGTGCATTACTCCTAGCCAAAAGAGTGATTATTAAAATTTAATTTAACCATACCATAAAATAGAGAAACAACAGTTTTTTAAGACTGTAATAGAGATGGTGATCTATGGCGAAAAATACTATTTGTTTATTGCTATTTGTAGTGACTGAAGAGCTATTCTTGACACTACCTCCATTAGAATGTCTTCTTACCACCATATTCAAGAGGTACCAAATTTGTTTTTAATTTCCTCCATCTTTACACAAGCTTTCCTTGTGAACAGGTGGTCTACAACTGAAGCACTGTCCCCAATTCCCTCCCCACTGCATCCAGGCCCCTCCAAAATCTTTGAGCAGCTGTCTGGAGGGCCTTCTAAAATCATATTTTCACGTGAATGCCAATGAAGAGGACACTTCTTCTGAAAGGCCCTTCAAGCAGTCACAAGATGCAGCCAAATAGATGCTTTGAGATGAAGCAGTGTTACTAACAAAGAGCCCCTTTGAATGTTTTGTGTGAATATACATATACACATACACATATGGAAGTATTTAAATATGTTAATGTTTTTAATTGTAAATCTTACCTGAACATCTCAGAACTTGTATGCATCAGAAATTGTATGTAAATAAGTCTCTGGAAATGAAAAACAATACAGAAATTTGATTGTATAAATAAAGTGGAGGGGTTCCCCATCCCACTTATAGTTTTCTCTTTTTATCTGTGATTGTCTGCAGATACATCATCTCTGTCAGGAGAGACTATTCCAGGGGTTCCCAGGTTCTAAAATCTCACACGGAGGAATCAAGGATAGAAGAATTTTCCTCCACTGACAGTAAACTCAAGACAGTGACAAACAGAGGCCAATTGATCTCCTTTTTCATCATTAAGCTTAAATAATGTATGAAATTCCACCACCATCCAAAGAGTGGATGGATGGAAGTCATGTAAGAACACAGGGACAAATATCGCATAACATCCATATCTCTCTGGTCTGACAGCTTATGGGAAGGTAGCCTGTGATTAACATTCTGCCAACTTATACAGGTGGAGAATATCTTGCCACAAAGAAGAGAGAGTCAAGCTATTCTCCAAAGCGCCTGAGGGCAGGACAAGAAGCAATGGATGGAAACTAATCAAGGAGTGAAGCAACCTAGGTTTCCTGACAGTTAGAACAATTAATCAGTGGAACAACTTGCCTCCAGAAGNTTGTGAATGCTCCAACACTGGAAGTTTTTAAGAAGAGATTGGACAACCATTTGCCTGAAATGGTATAGGGTTTCCTGCCTAAGCAGGGGGTTGGACTAGAAGACCTCCAAGGTCCCTTCCAACTCTGTTATTTCTATTCTATTCTATTCTATTCTATTCTATTCTATTCTATTCTATTCTATTCTATTCTATTCTATTCTATTCTATTCTATTGTATTCTATTCTATTGTTACCTATATCCATAAGACAATAAATCATATTGCAGCTGACTTGGTTAGCTGAAATGGACTTCAGTACTGTAAAGATATAGCCAAGATAGTCTGGCTCATGACTGAAATACTGCATTAAATTTTAGATGAAATCATGTCAATTATTATTTTTTCCTTTTGGGAAAGAAGGAACCAAATCTCCTCAAAGACTGCTATTCTGCTAGTAGCGTGTGTGTGTGTGCCTGTGTCTGTATGTGTCTGTGAGTATGATTAGTATTGATTATGTAATACAGGTTAAATCAAACTCTGTACTGGGCAGCACCAATCAATGGGATTTTATAACAGCAACTATCATCTGTTATCTCACTAGGTTTCTTAGTATTACTGCTACATTGTGTATTTTTTTTCCAAAAAGAAAAAAAGCCTTTCCTTGCATATGCATAGGTAGGTACGTATACACATAAGATATAGAGCAGCAACTTATTAAAATACAATGAAGATTTGCAATTTACATGCTGTCACATTTTAAAGATTAAAAATCTTTGTCCCAGAGTTATCAGTTTTCTAAGAGTAGAAATCTATCAGGACTACTTATCATAACATTTGCTTCTCAAGGGATGTGTGTTTGCTGTTGGTTTCCTTGGTTCCAATATATCTGTGTTCTGTGTTTCTTCTTATCTTCTTCGCAATGATTTCTCATTACATATCTCATGAAAAATAGATAACCAGGAATTGCTGACTTGTCATGAAGTAAGGTCTCAATTGTGCATCATTTTGCCAGCCTGCCATCACTGATACAAAGGAGATTCGTTGTAAAGTTTGATAAATACAGACTGATCACCAGATTATTAATTACGAAACTGCTTTACCAAATATCACTGAAGGACTAATTGTGCCATAAATGAAGTAATATTTCTGTTACTTTCTGAGAGCCAGTTTGGTTTATTGGTTAAGGCACCAGGCTAGAAAGTGAGAAATTATGAGTTCTAGTCCCACTTTAGCCATGAAAGTCAGCTGGGTGGGCCAGTCATTCTCTCTCAGCTCAGCTCAGCTCAATCCACCCCCCAGGGTTGTTGTTGTGAGGGGAAAGTGGAGGAGGAAAGTGTGTTGGATATGTTCATTACCTTGAGTTATTTGTATAAATAAAGGTGAGATACAAATAAATAAAAATATTTCCAGGCAAATATTTCACTGTATCAGAAGAATATCTATTTTTGACTGCTGAAAAATATATTGCGGTAGCTTATTATATGCAAGCCATTCTCAGTAATGTTTCTGATTTGGAGTGGGGGAAAACGTATGACTAAAACTTAAATTTCTTAAATATTGACTAGAATTCTTAAAACTTTGTGCCTTTACTGGATTTTCCAGATTCTAATAAGGTGAGATATAAACCCAAGAGATGTTATTTCTTAAGATTTTAATCATGTACTTCTTTAAAGAGACAAGAGAAAATATCAAAATCGGTATGTAATATCTTGATACATACATACTACCCTGTCACTTTATTATCTACTCTATACATTATTGTCTGTACTAATAGGACAATATTTCCATTTTCCTACATATTTTTTTGGAAATCATAGCCACTGTATAACTCATCTCACTTAATTTATATAACAGCTAATGGAAATTGCCCAGGAACCTTTGTTTCAATGAATATCAAGTTGCTTTTAAACCACCCTTTAATAACATTTTCTGACGTAGATATTAAAAGTATATGTTTGAGTAATGTAAGCTCTTTTAAAAACTCATGTTTGCAGTATTTATTTTTCCTTTCCCTTCTTCAAACTTTTAATTGGGAAAAAATGCTGGTGTTCTTGATTGAGGCTTGTGAATAATTCTCTGCACAATCTTTTGGGAGTGGAATATCAAAATTGGAATTTATAGTAGAATTATTTTATATCTTTACAGACAGAAATCACTTAGGGTGGGCAGATATCAGCATTTATTTTAGCAAATTTCTGCTGTTAAGAGCCATGGTGGCACAGTGGTTAGAATGCACTACTGCAGGCTAACTCATTGCTCACTGCTAGCAGTTTGATCCTGACCCACTCAAAGTTGACTCAGCCTTCCATCTGTAACTGCATTTCTCTCCTGCCTATGGGGGATTCTTAGTGCTCTTGAGCTTGGCTGTTTTCTTGCCTATCTGCAGCCAGTAAGATTTTACAGATTTGTTGAAAACTTTGCATTTTAGAATGCACTGACTTTAGGGTACTCCAAGTGACCAACAGAACTGTTTTCTAGTAAAAGAGAATATTTGTAGCTCAGGGTTGAAATGAGAGAGCCTTAGTGCTCTCTAAGCTTGCTTGTTTTCTTGTAGACATTTCATTACCCAAACTAGGTAACATCATCAGTGCTAGACCCAAGGACCAAGCGCCAAGGACCCCTCAGAACAATTTTCATAGAAATACCTATGACAACATAGTTTTGTATTTAATTTATTTCAGTTCTTTCTTTTGTACTAAAAGCTGTTGCATTTTTTTCCCCATACAGCTTCAGTTCGTCTATGTAAAGGATGTGGGATATCCTGGAAGATGTTTTTGATGTTTGATAGTCTGACTTGTTCAGGATTGTTGACAGAGGGATCAGTGCAATAACAAACAGTAGTGGTGTTAATGAGTCTCTTTGAAAGATTCCTCTCTTTGTTATTATGGTTGATCACACAGTCAGCTGGATGTTCAAACTGGATTTGGCATTCTCATCCACTTATTAAATCCTTTCCCAAGGGCCTGGTGGGGAAGCAGATGTTGTTTGATGGTGCTAAAGGTATTGTCACAGAATGCAGGAGGAAAGCTGCCATTTGCAATTGACTGGTGGTGATTTTGTCAATGCTGATGGTGTTCAAGATGTTTTGGGATTGTATCTTAGGTGACTATTACTGTTGGTACTCTCTTTGCTTTCTTTTGCCACAGTCACTCAACATCTATTTGAAGGTCTTTGCATTTTTGTGATTTTCTCCAGTTCCTTCTCTGCAATCCATTCTCCAGACTTTTTTTTAATCCGTCTTATCGGCAGTTGTTAAGTCTGAAGTATTATGTGGCAGGTGCTTGTCAGTTTGAATTCTAAAGTCTTTTCCCTTCTTCGTTTTCTATTTCTTTGTTATATTTAGTGATCCAGTTCTTATGGTTCATCGCACAGTCAGCCAGATGTTTAGACTGGTTTTGGCATATTTATCCGCCTATTGAATCCTTCCCCAAGGACCCAGGATAGGGAGACGTATTACCATTATTATTTCAAGAAACAGTTCCAGTTCAATAGAGGCTTTCCACATCCACAGACGATTCTTTCCATCAGATTAAAGGCACTGGCTGATGCAAGGCGCCCCTATTAATGTTTCTAATCAAGGCAGAGCAACTTAGCTTTTTTTTCATGAAAAATTGCTTTGAAAAGGATGGGGGTGACACTCTGGACTGAAGTGGTGCCCCGAGGCAGAATGGAACAACTTTGCACAAGTCTAATATTTCCAAGTTCATAATTGGTCTAAATTCTGTTTTAGAAAGAGAAAAAAACAACAACACTCTTCTGATTTCTCTGATGGTGTCGTAAACCAAAATCGCCTCCTGAGTGTTGATGGAAGAATTCCATGGTAAGTATAGTCTGGAAAAAGAACACAACAAATGGAAAAGCTCTCTGTATCATGAAGATAAAATGGTTAGGAGGGACTTGGTGGAACTCATCCAGCTCATATTGTAAACAAGTGGGTAAATGTGAGAAAACTACAAAATAGGCTGCCAAGGAGGTATAGAATTTCTGAAGGCGGATCCAAGAACCTGCTTCCTGCCATCCAGTTTGGAAGACTTGTTAGCACACAGCCTGTCCACAACAATTCAAGAAAGAAATGCTGAAATAAAACATTGACATCAGGGAACAGAAACAGAAACAACCCGGGTGCCAGACAGTTTGCATGTTCAGTTTCAATTCCAAGGCTACAACTGCATGTTAAGTTCTAAGTATGTCTGTTTTGACTTGAACCAGAGATCATACTGATTATGGTTTTGATCACATACCGGCACCTGTAAATAAAGTCCAATTTTCTGCTCTTCTCGTAAGTTTTAATTAACCAATTGCTATGTTTCAGGGATGCAGCTGGTAGGAATGATGGCTCTTCTGACTCCAGGGATACAGACAGAGCTCTTATCTTGAAGAGGGGAATTTGACACGGGTTTCCTCTCCTAGGTCTCTGCCAGCTTCTAACCTTAGAAAACCCTAAAAAAACAGGGGTAGAGAACTATGACCCTTTTATGACATGTGGACTTCAACTCCCAGAATTCTTCAGCCAACATGGCCGGTTCAGGAATTCTGGGAGTTGAAGTCCACAAATCATAAAAGGGCCATAGTTCCCCACCTCTGACCTAAAAGATGATGCTCTTGGGTCAGAACTGTGGAAGTAGATCTGCCACCACCCTCTGCTCTGTCCCTAAATATGACAGATGTTTAGAACCCCTTGCAGGGGGAAGCAAACAATTCTGAAGAAGAGAGGAAAAGAGTGCATAAGTACCTTTTCTTTCTTCTTGCCAGTTTACAGTTACCCGAGGGTCCATTGTTGCAGAATTCCTAAGTTAAATTGCAATGCTGGTTATCAAAATATGCAACTCCTAGAACAGAAAATGGACCAAATATGAGGTTTTCCTCTTTGAAATTTGGCAACTATCACCTTCTCGTAATGGTCCAGCTTGCTCTCAAGTTTCATCCTGTTGTTATAAAAATCAATACTATTGAGGCTGTTTTTCCACTGCTTGATATGGGACAATGGAGCTCCCCTTTCCCTCTCCCCTCAGTCTAGCTCCGCCTAGATTGGGCTCTTTTAAGAGCTGAGATTTGGGACCCAAATCAAATGGATTGTTTCTCTGCATTCCAGAGGTGGGTTTCAGTTGGTTCTGACCAGTTCTGGAGAACCGGTAGCGGAAATTTTGAATAGTTCGGAGAACCAGTAGCGGAAATTTTGAGTAGTTCGGAGAACCGGTAAATACCACCTCTGACTGGCCCCGCCCCCATCTATTCTCTGCCTCCCAAGTTCCAGCTGATCGGGAGGAAATGGGGATTTTGCAGTAACCTTCCCCTGGAGTGGCGTGGGAATGGAGATTTTGCAGTATCCTTCCCCTGCCACGGCCATCAAGCCATGCCCACCAAGCCATGCCCACAGAACCGGTAGTAAAAAAAATTGAATCCCACCACTCCTGCATTCCTACTGATTAGGATTAGGCAGAGGAAAAGGATTGATTAGGTAAATATCTTATGTGTATAATTTCCTCCTGGTTTCAACTCTTTTTCTTTTTCTGGGTTTCTTTTCATGTAGCCCATTTCAAATATATTTTGTTACATTGGCAAAAGCCACAATCACGTCACATGGCAATGCCGTACAGTGGTTGTATTATCTTTTCAAAGATGTTGTTAGAATGAGTGACCACAGTGAATCCCTTTATACATACGGCTCAGATAAAACTTTGGTCTTTAATAAATCTAACTTCTAAGAAACATGCATTTGAGACAAAAGTCCCAGCAAAGTGGCATTGCCCCTCAATTTCTGAATAGCGAAGCATCATTAGAAAAATATTTGCATATGTAAAGCATTAATTTTGCTTCATTTTCTTAGAGCATTATCTCAGCTTTTTTCTCATGAGTGTAGGCTTTACTAAAATCCATAGGCTCTCATTAGAGATTAAGAATTAACCATCACATCAGAGGAAAAGCATTCATTGGATTCTCTTTCATCATGGTGTCCCTGTTAGTTTTCTTCTCCCAAGGTCCATCAGTTGAGTGGCATGCCTTTCTTGTGTACATGGGTTTTTGTTGGTGTAAACCAGGATTTTTCAATCTGTTTTCTGTGGAACCCTAGGATTCCACAAAAGCTTGATGGAATTCTGTGAGAGACTCAAAGGGGGAAAAAGTTAACTCAAATTCAGCCAATTTTCTATCACTAGGACTTTGCCTCTTGATCAGGATTCCACAATTTTTTTCAGTGAAAAGTTCCACAGTCTGAAAATATCTGGACCCCCACCCCATAGATAATTAAGAGTTCCATAAATAAGGAATCCATCAAGTCAAGCTTGATTAATGATTAAGAGGTTAAATTAGAACCAAGTCCATCCTGAGTTCTGGAAAGTCACTAGGCAGTTTTGAGCCAGTCAGTCATTGTTAATCCAACTGATCTCACAGGTCTACTGTGTTCAAAATTTGAGGAAGAAATACCATGTATCCTGTTTTTAATTCCTGGATGAAAAACAGAATTAAATCTAACAGATAATATATTTAAATCGCTTCCTTCATTTCTGCATATGGCATAAACTAGTGGAAGATCTTATGGTTCTCTTTCTTTTTCTTCTGTTCAGTAAGAGAACATAACTCTTAGTAATATATGGCGGATGGACCAACTAGATTGAGCATTCTTCAGCCACGTGCACAAAAGAATTAGCCTCTTTATTTATTTATAAAATAGGTACTCTACCTTTTAGTGTCAAATGTAGTACCATTTATTATAAGCAAACAAATAATTTAGAACTGTAATGTTTTATGGTAATGGCAACTTCCTGGAGTCCATCATGCATCTTATGGGAATATTCTCATTTTGAAGATACTAGTCATTGTAACTGGGTTACTCCAATTCAGAAATATCCTTAGAACCAAACAGAACTAGAAAAAAGGCACTCCTTGCTAAGGTGGCTACTAATGTGTTGATGTCTCTAAGAACATCTCCAGACTGTGTGCCTGCTTCTTCAAAGGAGTACTGTCTTCCAGTACTTGAGGGGCTGTCACAAAGAAGAGGAGATTGACTTATTCTCCAGAGGTGGGTTCCTCCCGGTTCGGACCGGTTCACCTGAATCGGTACCGACCCGCTGGTGATGTCACGATGATATCACGGATCCGGTTCGGTTGGTGCCAGTCTGTGGACGCCGCCATCTTTTTTAATTTTTTTTAATTTTTTTTATTTTTTTGGAATTTTTTCCGTTGGTTTTTTTTCTTCTGCGCATGCGCAGAAGCCAAGTTTCCAGCACTGCGCATGCGTTGCCATCTTGTTTTTGGCTTTTTTTGGGGGGGGGATTTTTTAAATTTTTTTCCACTGTGCATTTTTCCCACGCGGCGCAGGAGGAAGCAAACCGGCAGGGTAAGTTAGAACCCACCCCTGTTATTCTCTAAGGCACCAGAAGGCAGGACAAAAAGTAATGGGTGGAAGCTTGTTCAAAACAGAGTAACTTAGAAGTAAGGAGACACTTTCTGACAGTGAGAACAATTAATCAATGGAATAGCTTTTCTCCTCGGGTTGTAAGTGTGCCATCCCTGGAGTTTTCAAAAATAAACTGGACAACAATTTGACTGGGATAATATAATGTTCCTAGACTAGAAGACCTCCAAAGTCCCTTCCAGCCATTTAATTATATGCTTCTATGAACCATTTACTCTCCTGTCAGAATTTAATTTCAGTTCCTTGCCTGCCGTCATATCCTAACAGTGGTCTAGGACCTGTACATCATGGGAAACATGAAATGGCCTGAACAGTTGACAGTAAGTGTAGGTGCAACCAGAACAAGGGTTGTGTAAGATGAGAACAAGTTTCACTGAAGTGTTTGAGGGCACACCCTGGAAAGAAAAGTATTAAAGGCCAGATATCATCCCATCCAGCTCAGATCTGGAAGATGTGGATAAGTGGAATGAGTTGTACCCCAATGGCATCTCTATTCCATCTCTTTAGCCCAACAGCTGATGCAGATTCAAGGCAACATCAAAGCAGAAGGATATCTTCCTGGGAGCAACTGAAACTTCAGAGCATTATTTGCATTACAATTCAAATTACAAAGTATAATTTACTTTACACACTTTTTCCTCTCCAACATTACACATTGGCTATTGGCTAGGGTTCAAATTATTATTTAAAAAAACCGGGAACAATAGCAAGAGTTGTCCTTGCCTCATTCTATTAAACGGATCATCTGGACCAAATTTTCTTATTCCTCATGTAATCATACCTTCTGTGATCACAATTCTTCTTACTTTACTTCTCCCTTTCATAAAATACTCTGTGGGAAAGTACAGAGCTCCAATTGATGTTCTTTACATGTAACCTCCAGACATTGTCAAGAATTTGATTTCTCTTTATTGTACTGACTCAGTCCAACTGCTAAGGTCCACTTTTTCACTGAAGCCTTTGGAAGTTCACATAATGGAGCCTTGGAGGCCTTGTCAATTTCAGCCATAACAAGGTTTAAAAAACTTGATAACCTAAGATTAAAAAGCAGGTTATCTCTCCAATTAACAGCAATTCAGACACTGTTAGATTTCTTTCTCGGTTCTTCCATAACAGTTTGATCAGTTGCTGATTGTCTCCTCTTCTGCTGATCTCAGCATGCTGAGAACCAGAGACAATCAGTGGCCTTACTATAGCTGAGCCTGCAAAAAAAACCCACCATCATCTAATCAGTGCCTTGCTAAACTACCGCTGGTCCTGGATCAACAGAAAGCCTTCACCTATGCTCTGCATAAAAGAAAATGAAATAAATGGCCATTTCAGGACATGTATGTTTGTGTGGTCATTTAAAAAAGAGAAGAAAACAGGGCCTTCGTAACAGACTGTAACTGCCTGACTATACTGCCTAATTTTCCTGTGTTAAACATTTCAAAGAAAGTTATAAAGGCATAATTTTAACAGGTCATCATTTCTACACTCAAAATCCCTCCCCCACCAATTCCAACAAGAGAGTAGTTGATAACTTCTGACCAAAATCCATCTTTTTTTTTCTTTTCTTTTCTTTTTTCTTTTTTTTTGGTGCAGGAACTGGATCCCATTGTGAGAATATTTCAGTTTTTAGCTCTTTGGATTAACCAAAATCGCTCAGTATCTCCACTTCAGAAAAGGAAAGTGATCCCAAACCAAACCACATGATACAGCTTATCTACTGTCCCGCAATGAAAAATGAGAAAAACAAGCCAAAATTTGTCCATTGGTATTCATCTTTACCAACAATAAAGCTAATATTCCTAATACTAATGAACCTAATTAGTGTATTATTATATAAACTTTTGTGTGCAGTTATGAAACTGTTGAAATTGCCTGTGATCTGTGAAAATTTCTGAAATAAT
Source organism: Thermophis baileyi (assembly GCA_003457575.1). Lineage (NCBI taxonomy): Eukaryota > Metazoa > Chordata > Lepidosauria > Squamata > Dipsadidae > Thermophis > Thermophis baileyi. The sequence continues at coordinate 2,468,283 of QLTV01004265.1, read as the reverse complement.
AACTGTTTAAAGTGCCACTAGATTTTTTTTCAACCTAATTTTAATCTATTTTTTTGTGGGGGAAAATAACATAAACGGATGTTGTGGGGTTTTTTTAAGAATGTTGCAATCTATATTTTCATTCATTCAAAAACAGGAAGAACACTTTCCCAAAAAATAAGGAATCATTTTTTAAAAAATAATTAGATTTGAAAAGCCAGCCTCTCTCTTGATTTTCAAAAATCACACCTGTAATATCTTCTCAGTTTTTGCTATCAAAATAAAGTTGGCCCCTCAGTCAAAGAATCAGCAAAGGAGATAAATGTTTTGCATCCGTTAATTTTTGCCTCATCATGAAAACAAGCTTTGACTGCATATTTAAATTCATCATATAATTAAAGAGATAATCTTGGACATTAAAAATAAGATGTGGGGTGGACTTATTGCACTGTAACTCATCAGGACAAATGGTATCCATGACTGTGTCGAAGGTTGATCTTGTCTCCTTTATTTTTGCAAAACCAAAAAAAATTGTTTATTATCTTTAAAGCCCTGCATGGCATAGGTCCAGGTTACTTAAGGAAATGTCTCACCCCAATGGAACTGGCATGGCCCACCCGTGCTGGCAGAGGGAGCATACTGCAGATCCTGTCATTCAAGGGATTTCAGTTGGTGGGGTCCAGGAGAAGGGCCTTCTCTGCTGTGGCTCCTGCCCTTTGGAACATCTTACCTCCTTAGGTGAGATTGGCTCCCACTCTTTTGACTTTCCACAAGAGCCTTAAGACCTGGCTCTGGCAGATGGCTTGGGGAACCAAGGGAGGAGCTTCAAACTGGAGCTGGTTGATTAAGTAAATCCTAATCCCACCTCCCCACCACCACTGTGCATCCAGCTGCCTCCTTCTCCACATCATGTCAATGGCATTATTCTGTTTGCACTGGGATTTTATTGTGTGTCTAGTTATATTTGATGATTTTAATGTTTTTTCTGCTGCAAGCTACCTAGAGTCTCTCTGAAACGAGATGGGCAGCAAAGGTTGCTGAATGCAACTCCCAACTCTCCTAGCCAACACAACAAATGCTGAAGGATGACGAGAATTATCGTTCAGCAACATCTGGAAAGTCATACTTTCCAATCTCAGTATGGATTGCTCTCAGCTTGGTAGGTTGCAAATTGTAATATGTTGGTTGATAATGGCACTTCATCAATATTCAGGTATGTGATCAGAGCACTGAAATCAGAAAAGCAAGGTTTGAGCAAGTGGCTCTTTTTTTTTTTATCAATAACATACTCTCTAGAGAAGAAGCAGCCTTGGGGCATTTATGTTTCCTAATTCTGCCAAAAAGAATTGGTAGCTGGTCTGAGATTACAATCAAAAGTTGGCTTCATTAATCAGCCCAGGGGAGTAAAGATGCTTGGTCTAGCGTGTGTGTGTGTGAGAGAGAGAGGGGGGGGGAGATATCTTCCAAAATATTTAAAAGTGCTTTAAGGATCATTCAGCCAAACACCATCATTGTCAAACAAATAACCAAGTAACTGGAATAACTGAAATCCATAAAGGGCTATGTGTTTTGGGAAGTACATAGTCATATGTGCTTCCTCTTCTTTGACAGCATAGATTGCAGCCAATTTGATCTAGTGGTTAAAGCAGAGGTGGGTTCCTCCCGGTTCGGACCAGTTCACCTGAACTGGTAGCGACCCGCTGGTGACGTCATGATGACATCACGGATCCGGTTCAGTTGGTGCCAGTCTGTGGACGCCGCCATTTTTTTTTTTTTAAATTTGAATTCTTTTTTGAATTTTTTTGAATTTTTTTTTTCTTCTGCGCATGTGCAGAAGCCGAGTTTCCGGCACTGTGCATGCGTTGCCATCTTGTTTTCGGCTTTTTTTGGGGGGGGAATTTTTTTTTATTTTTTTGCAGTGCGCATGCCCACAAGGCATGCCCACAAGGCGCTGCCAAGCAGCGCGGGAGGAAGCGAACCGGCAGCGAGGTAAGTTAGAACCCACCCCTGGGTTAAAGCACCAGCCTAGAAACCAGGAGATTCTGAGTTCACATCCCGCTTTAGCCATGAAAGCCAGCTGGGTGACCTTGGATCAGTCACTCTGTCTCAGGCCAACACACCTCACAGGATTTTTGTGAGGAACATAGGAGGAGGAAGGTGTGTTGGATATATTCACCACCTTAAGTTACGTATTAAAAAAATGAAGGTGGTGTGTGTGTGTGTGTGTGTGTGTGTGTGCCACAATCATACGATCGTCTAAGCCCTTAAAAGCCATGGCTGTATTCATGTCTTCCCAAAGACAAATCTTACAGCTCTGACTAGGGCCTTCATGGGAACTGGGGTTAGTTTTTCTATTGTGGGTGGCACAATCTTGAATTTCGGATTATGTATGTTTTGCAGTATGTGCTGTATCAGATTTAATATTGATTTTATTAATGTTTCATCCCAGTTAATTGCTTTGGGAGCATTTTATCTTTAAAGGCCAGCCAGAAAGAATAGGGGATGTCACCACAACCCGGTGGCAGAAAATCAATCCTGCAGAAATAGTAGAAAAGCTCTTGCTGATGCTCTTTGTAGATGAGTAAATTAATGAGATATAAATTATATTATAATGTTTTAGGGCAAAGCCATTTAAAAAGTGAGGGGTTAAGGAAGGCAAGATCTTACTGTATTTGGCATAATCTGTTTAGGATTTTATTTTTAGAAAATATTTTTTTTTCCAATTTGGAAGTTTCATCATTTCAAATGTACATTATTCAAGTTGTTATCAGGAGAGAAATTCTGACAGAAAGAGGAGTTTAACTGAACTTGACACATGCAACCATGAAAATTTAAAAGTGGGGCTTAATCAGTTTAAAGTCACTTTAATTTTCAGTCATTTTTGGTTAAAAAAAAAAAAAGCCTGCTAGCCTAGTTTAAAGTTCTCTGGGCTTGGGTCATTGTCCACATTCTACATTAGCTGAAAAAACCCTTTTTGTTTATGTGGAAGCAATCCCTCACTTAATCACTGTCATAAATAAATCCTACTGAATTCCATGGAACGTTCCTTCCAGAAAGTATATTTAGTTTTGCTTTATCTAAGAGTGGATTCCAGAAATATAAAGAAAGCGGCATTTTAGAGGAAACTACAGGAACTCCTTGCTATCGTTTGAACTTAGAACGGTGGTGATAAATGAGACTGGTTCTTGAAGTTGCAGATGTTGCAGGTCCCTGGGGTCATGTGATCATGATACGGGCACTTGACAACCAGCACGCATTTACAACAAAAGTCCCACGTACACGTGATCGCCATTTGTGACCTTCACAACTGGCTTCTGGCAAGCAAAATCAACGGGGAAGTCAGCAGGAAGTTTCAAGTCACAATCACGTGATGTTGCACATAATGACCATAGGTGATTTGCTTAACGACCAGAGCTGGAACTGATGTCATAAATTGGTTTTTCAATTAACAACCAGGCCACAAACGATGGAGTTGCTGGTCCCAAACGTGTTCAATGAATGAGAACTACTCCAACCGACTGTGAGCGGTTCACAACAATAGATCACGTAAAAGCAGCGGATGACACCCAATTAAACAAAGCAAGTAGGCCTATTCAAGTTTGTAGCAGCAGCAATTACAGTAGGCATACATGGGAAAGAATGGTAGCTGATTGTAGTCCTTATATTTAGAAGTGAGCTGGTCACATCACGTTTTGGGCTGTTCTAGCTGAAAACCAAGACCTTTTTTCTCCAAACAATTAGCATGAGTCATCATAACTAAGCAGCTACAATTGAAAAGGATGATAGCTCTCTTCCCCAAACTGACACCTTCATACCTGTGGGATTTCAACTTCCTATCATCCCAAGCCAGCATGGCTGGAGGACACTAAGTTGAGGAATGCTGTTTTACAAGATCTGAAAGTGGGTGGGAAGGTCAGAATTTGGGTTCTTATTGAGGAGTGAAAGGGGGAGGAGCATAACTTTTTTTACGGGCTAAATTAAAATTTCAGCTGGAAGATTCCGGTTGGAAAAGGCTAGTCTGGACCATTTTTGTGTATGTGCTTAAAAGCTGGAAAGTACAGTTTATACCCCAGAGTCACTGGGAACCTCCCCAAACCTTGGATGCAGTCATCAGAGCCCTTCCAAACTTTGCCACCACTATCCTTTGATGGAAGGGAAAATTGTTAAATAGTTGGAGAATAATAGATTAACTATATGTAATATATAAGAGCCATGGTGGCACAGTGGTTAGAATGCAGTATTGCAAGTTTACTCTGCCCATTGCCAGGAGTTCGATCCTGACCAGCTCAAGGTTGACTCAGGCCTCCATCCTCCTGAGGTTGGTAAAATGAGGACCCAGATTGTTGTTGGGGGCAATATGCTGACATTATAAACTACCCAGAGAGTGCTGTAGGGCATTATGAGGTGGTATATAAGTCTAAATGCCATTACTGCTATTGCTATTTTAATTTAAAATACGTCTAAATTAAATGTCTGTCACTGTTTCTTTTTCTCTTTTTCCTATCATGCCCATCATTTGGGAATGAGGAATGATACTGAAAGCGCAGGGATAATTCCAAGTTACTCTTCCAATTTCTAGCAAGAACCCATCATTTTTCTTAGGTAGAAAATTTACAAGTATTGTGCAGTTGCTGCTAAAAGAATGATGGTTCTGCAGAGACCTGATTATTATAAGCTACTGTAAAATTGATTTTAACAAGGCAAGAGTTTAGGCTGCAGAATCCCATCAGAGGATTGCACTCTTAATGTGACAGGGGAAATTATTAACTGTGGTCTTCGTTTTCTAGAATTCTTCATCAGGTAAAAATGTTGCCAGAAATAACAGGTATGGACGAAGCAAGAAAATCTAAATCAGAGGTCTATATCTGGAGGCCTACAGGTCAGAGGTTAATCCGCACTGCAGCCTAAACCATTCTCTCCTATAGTGCACTTGGCTGGTCCATCTTTTAAAAAAATAAGGTGTGAGTTGAATGCAGAATCATTATTAGATGTTGGTATTACATTGCACGTGATGTGATTTTAATTTAGTTTAGGTTTTGGTTGTTTTTTTTTTGTGGGTTTTTTTTTTGTTTGTTTCTTTTCTTCTGGCACAAATTATCTTTTCTATACCCCTGCCTACTTTTTAGAAAGCACAGTTAAATTCTTGCCTCATTACAACACCATAGCAAGTTTTTTTTAAAAAAAAATAAAAAGTATATCTTTCGAACTTTTGAATCTCTGTCCTCAGCAATACCCCAACTTTCTATCTTTTGCTGAATAGTAATCATTTATTAATGTGTATAATAAAACTTTTACTGGGTAATATAGTGCTATATTAAACTGGTGTCCAGAAGAACTTTTTAATTCCCCTTCCAACTAATTCAAGAAAAGCAATGTCTCAATATGACCCACGGTTCAAATGTGAAAGCAATGTTTTATTTAATAAAATCTCTGAACAAGTAGAATAAGCAATTATATATAACTGTGAGGGTTATTGTGCATTCAGATATTATACTTTAGGTAAGAATCCTTTAAAGAATGTGTCCTTTAGATGACAAAAGCTAAAGGAAGAAAAGAACTAAGGATATGTTGTAATAGCAATATGTGCGTAGCCTTTTCATATATCCACTGTCAAAGCTGACCAAACCACAGAGGATTTTCCTGGTTTAAAAAAAAAGTACAGTACCCTGTACTGTATTGCAAATGGCAGATTTATTGGGGTGGACCGCAGCAACCTAAAACAATCAGTGCTTGCCCATTATTTTCCGATGTGCACTGAAAACTATGATTTGATTGTGTCTGATTACTTGAAATGATTTATGAGAGTGCACTCTGATGAAAGCTTTAGTGAAAGATAAGCATTGGTAGTCTGCATTTTCTTTTTAAGCGTAACATTGATTTAGATATCCAAACCAGCAGTCCATTTATTTTCTAGGGCTACTCCCATTCTGTCCTCCATTCTTTTTTTTAGACCTTGAAGCAACAAGAAAGATAAGTGGAGAAAATTTTGGTTAAATTCAATGATTTATAGATTGGGAAACAGGGTCAGCGTTAGAGTTTGATAAATGCCCTGATGCTGGTCCATTTTCTCTTTCTCCATCTCTTTCATTCTCTCTCTTTCTCTCCAGGTACATTATGCCTGCAAAATAGAAAATAATAGGGAGAGAGATACTATGGAGGCAACCATCTTTTTTTCCCCACACAATGGAAGTTATAGATCACCACCACATTGCAACTTTTCCAGCAGAATTTATAAAAGATGTTTAGATGGCATGCTGAAGTTGAACAGCCTCTATGCATGAGAGACATGTAACTGAGCAGCTTCTATGTGCATGAGAGACAGAACAGAAGTCACTGTTCGGAAAATCCTAAGCATGTGAAAATGTTCTTCTGTTCCCTAAAATCCTTCCAGAAAGCTTTGTCTGATGAACCAATTCAAATAACCCAACATCCGTTGAAGGTTATCAAAGAGATCCCAGAACTTTGGATTCCAGCTGTATCAACAATAGGTTGCCAGAAATACATATACAGCAGATTGCTAGCATGGTACATTTTCCCCCCACTATAGATAGTTAAGGGATTTTAGTAATTTTTAAAATTACAATTTGGAAGCAGAATTAACCAAATGCTTTATTATCAATGCTTTTATTAAAGTTTTATCAATATATTATGGCTCCATTGGAAGTCATAAACCACATTGGGAAGATTTGAATTGTAAAACGCAGCCTTAGAATTATTTAGATAAAATAATTCAGGGTTTTTACCATCCTCACTATCATCACCCCACCACCATATGAGATAAGCATTTTTGAGCTTGGGAATCAAGATTCTAATGGCATTTCCACCGCTCAATTTACCATTCTCATTATTTACAGATTTTGAGAAATAGGAGTAGTTTTCCTTTATTATGGGGGGAGGTGACACTGCACCAAACGTAGAATAACAAAACTTTATTTTGTTTTATCGAAGCTCTTTATTTTATGAGAACCTTTAATTGAAGGAGCATGAAAATGTGCAGAAGGGATGAATAAGTATGAAATAGTTTTGTGACAACCGAATCCAAATCTGTATTGCATTTCTATATTGCTCTTTTCTTTCTACAGTTGGCATAAACTGACACCTGACAGAGGAATACACAAAGGAAATGGAAAAAGCAAAGCAAGTGATTTACCACATTTCTTACTTAAGCATACTGTATCTTGACAAGACAGCAAGATCAAAGAGTTTTTCCTATGCACAACTATAGTTGTCTCAGTTGTGTGAGAAAGAAATCTCTTCAAATATGGAAAACTTTTCTTAAACAGATAATACTTTTTTTCTTGAACCTAAAGCACCTTGAAAAGCATGCTGGCTTTTCCCTAAGATTAAAATCAGAATGGTCTCCACCTCATTTATAATCAGTAGGAGCAAGAGAGAAGTCTTAATGATTTGTTAGGGTGACTCTGTGATCAGAGATAATTTCACTTTGCATATGCCACAGGTATTTCTTTCTCCACACCTTATATTTCATAAAATAAGTTGTCAGTTTAGGAGTGTGAACAGCATATATAATTACCTCATACGGTACTAGAACTGTGCAAAGACTAGCTGGATCCTTAGCTCCAGATGTAGCCCAAGCTATTTTGTGTTAGATTTGTTCCAGTATGAAATCCAATTTTTTTTACTACCGGTTCTGTGGGCGTGGCTTGGTGGGCATGGCAAGGGAAGGATACTGAAAAATCTCCATTCCCACCCCACTCTGAGGCCAGCCAGAGGTGGTGTTTGCCAGTTCTCCGAAATACTCAAAATTTCCGCTACAGGTTCTCCAGAACCTGTCAGAACCTGCTGGATTTCACCCCTGATTTGTTCCTCATTCAGGCTGGAGTTGGAGGCAGGTTGGAGACTAGCTTCTCTTCCATACAAATCAGAATATTTCCATAAAAGAGGATTTGCACTGCTTTCTACTGGAAAACACTAATTTCCTTTCGGATGACTTTGATCTGCTTCAGCCAGTCTCATTAGTTGATTGGCCCCTAGAAGGAGGATCCTATCTGTATATACATAATGAAATTAATGAGCAAGCCTTCTTGGAGCCAGGATAAGAGGGCTGCGTGGATCATCCCCTAAACACCCACATCCAATGTTAAGGTGATTTAAAAAAAAAACCCTCATCTTTCCCCATTTCATGCAGGTTTCAAGCTACCTGACTCAGAGGGGGCCCCTAGTGTTTACTAATAAATAAAATCTGGAATTGCGATTTCAATTTTGCAGCCCTATTTGGAGGAAAACATAAAGAGAAAAACTGATAAATGCGATGAAGCAAAAAGGAAAAGAATACAAAAATGTGGCTCCCGTGTTCAACCGATGGGTCTGGATACTCTGAGCTTTTATCATTTCCTTAGTAGAGCATTGAGATGAACTGCCATTAAAAATGGGTACATCAAGAGAAAATTGTAGATTTTTTAATCAAACACTAATTGATTGATTGATTGATCACATTTTAAAACTATCCATCTCCTTCACAGAGGGACTGTGGGATAAACAGGTATCTGTATCAATTTCTTCATCTCAAGGAAACAGTAGTGATTTAAAAATAAAACCCAAGAAAGAGAATAATTCAAAAGAAAGAGAACTGAAACAACCCCTGTTGGCCTCTGGTTAAAAACTAAATTCTTTTTTCCCAAGAATTTACTTCCAGCTTTCTCCTCCAAATATATAACAAATCAGCCCTCACATTTGGAGTGCCAGGGTTCAGCTGAGAGGGTTGTTATTGCTGGGGTTGTGTTATTGTTGTTAATTTTAGTTTTCTTTCTGTACCAAACAATCCGTGCTTTTATTTTCTTTCCACAGATTGAGTTAATTTTCCACGTTGTTTGTGCAGGGTCAAGTAAAACACTTGGTGTTTAGGTTTAAGACACATTTCTTTTCATTACTTGTATATTGTTTGGTTCATGATTCAAGCATTTATTTATTTTGTCCTGTGTTTGCTTTAGAAAAATGCAAAAGGCTGCCAGTTGCATCTTCTCCGATCATCCTGTTTGGGATAGCACCTGCTTTATTCCAACAGCGCTATGCCAGACACGTGAAGGACCCTGCTATAGTAATAGGAATTGACTGGACTTGGGGTATGTCCACTCCAATCAAGTCAAAAGCTGAGCTTGCAGAGAATTCGGATCTGTAATCAGGCTGCTTCCTCTCTCATTATTTTATAAAGAGTAGCCAGAGGATGTCTCTGTGCGGATGACTGATTTGATTTAGGTTCTTCTATTCTAATGGCATGATATTTGGATGATCTCTAGGAGTCCTTATTCTATTGCTATCGGTCAGGGGTGGGTTCTAACTTACCTCGCTGCCGGTTCGCTTCCTCCCGTGCCGCGTGGCCACGCCTCATAGGCGTGCGTGCGCCTCGTGGGTGCGCGCGTGCTTCGCACGCATGCGCAGTGCAAATTTTTTTTAAAAATTTTAAAAAGCCAAAGACAAGATGGCGATGCATGCGCAGTGCCGGAAACTCGGCTTCTGCGCATGTGCAGAAGAAGAAAAAATTTCAAAAAAAAATTCAAATTTTTTAAATTTTTTAAAAAAAGATGGCGGCGCCCACGGACCAGCACAGACTGAACTGGATCCGTGACATCATCGTGACGTCACCAGCGGGTCGCTACTGGTTCGAGCGATCTGGTCCCTGACCGGGAGGAACCCACCTCTGCTATCGGTACTTAATTAGGAGACACTGCATGAAATTACCTTTTAATTCTTATGAATTCCTGGTCACATTTTCAGATACAAAATGAGACATTTAAGCAAAAATATTTATAGGGGAAAATAAATCACATCTGAATGGTCATTTTTCCATGAAAGCTGGACCCTGGTTTTCTCAAAAAATGGAAAAGAATGTGAAGTTCCTGATTCTATTACAACACTTGCAAATATTCTTGAAGAGTTAAATTCTTTCTTGTCGTTCTTCACTGGGCTTTTTTTTTTTTAGTGTAGAATGAGTTAACAAACTCTGTATTTTCTATGTTACTCTAAAAAGCCAAACTAATTTGAGAACCCCTTCATTTTCAGATTATGATAGGTGGGAGTCACAAGTGGTTCTGGGTGGCTAAGACTGTATGGGAAATATCAGTCAATAACCTTTGCTTCACCCTCTTGATGGAAGTTAAGAAAATAACTCTCCCTTCCTCCACTCTGACAAGAAGTTATTAGATGGAAAGGAAGGAAATGAGTTCAGATAGTCACCTGCTTGGTGGAGGGCCTGGAATGCAGTTAAAACCATGTCAGCTTGGTGGAAGCTGAGCTGTCACATCTTGAAAATGAATTGACAGAAGAAAAATTGAACATTGGTGTCCTCTGTCACCTTGTACCTTTACCCATATTATCTTGAAGTCTAGGTTTACACAGCAAAGCAAATTCCTCCAAAACAACGATAAATAAATATGTTGCTCTGCCTATTGCAGACCAGCTCAGACACCATGTAAGAGTTGTGTTTGACTTGCATGTGTGATGTTTACTTTACCTTCTGTCTCTTGATATTTACTTTTATCTTTTATCTCCTAATTTTCAAAATGATTTTCTGGTAGCTCTCTTGGACTTCAAGAAAATTGGTCCAATCCTGATTTTCAGACAAAATAACTATACAATTTCTCCTTGCTAATCACATTTCTATCAACAAGGCGCAAATGTAATAGGAAGACTCAACAAATGAGGCTAAAATGGATCAGGGCCAAGAGAGAAAGAGAGAGGCTGAATTTTTCTAGTCACTTTTTATTCCATATACATGAATCCTAGGAGGAAAGGGATTTTTTTGGGCCTATTTTGCACCCATTTGGCTTTTCAGTCTCATCAAAATGTAGTTTGGCTACTGAGGTGATATAGCTTCATCTCTGACCAGGTCATCCAAAATTCCTAGTTACAAAAGATTGTCCACCTCTGCGGTGGAAAAAGGGGAAATTAACAAAGATCCCTTTTCCTTGGATTCAATTCAAAAAGTGCAGTCATTGGCCCCCTTATTGTGGGGAGGTGGTGTTGGGGTCATATGGCAGGGTGAAATGAATATATATCTCTCTCTCTCAATATCTCTCTCTCACACACACACACACACACACACACACACACACACACACACACACACAGTATTTTTGCCAAGATTGCTACATTTCTTCCTACATTACTTTAACCTTAAAGTATGTATTTTATGTGATGGGTAAACAACCTGTGCACGATTTCTATACCAGTAAAAATCGGATTTGGAAGCCTAATCTCACTGCATTGCCTAAGGCTTTTAGGATTTGGCAGCATTGGAAGACTATTTTAAAACACAATAGTATATTCCTAGTGCATCTCCTTGTGCTGATGCTTTTGAATCTTTGTGCTCAGTGATACCATCTTAGAATCTCTTGTGGAATGCTAGAGGCAAGCTCAGACACGCAGGCAGTGTTTGTAAGCCCTTCAACAGCCAGAGAAACCATCGCCTTTAGCAACACTATATTTCTTGATTACATTTTCTCTGCCTACAGGATATTCCCTATGATAAGGAGCAGTGAGAGAACCAGGGGGAAAGAAATGATTTAAAACGCCTTCCTATCTTATCAGTTTCAGTTGACTGAAACTCATTAGGATCCCACTTCTGGAGAAGTGTTTAAAAAAAATGACAGGATGCAAATTTTCAAGAAGTGGTATGTTTGATCCATCTGAGAGGAAATGTACTCCCTTTTATAGAAACGGAATGTGAGCAACAATGTTGTGGGAAAAACAAATTTCATCTCCTGGCTTTAGTTTTGTACATGGGAAAAGGAAACTGAGAGGAGGAGGCAAAGAGGAAGCTGCCAAAACAATTTCCTTTAATGGAACCCAATAATTAAAATATTTCAACTGGTGAAAAGGAAGTTAAGAACATTGAGATCTCCAGCTGCCCACATCCTTACAGGGCCTCCCTAGCTGTGGAGAGTCCCCAACCTTCCAGATTCATCCTTCTGTCTTAACTATCAGCTGAGCTAAAGGAGGAAGTAGGCAGAATGATTGTCAACCCAATACTGTTCACTGAACTGGGAACTGTGCACATTGGAATGCTCAGAAGGATTTGCAAAGAATCAGAAATCAGAGAGAGGCTTAAGACTCATTAAGATTTCAACTCCAAGAGGATAATGAAGCTGGAAACTGATGTGAGCTGCAACTGATATGAGCCCAAATTGATAAGTGCTATTAATGTTAAGTGCTGGCAGTGAATGGATGTTGCTGGAACCTTCTGGAAGTAATCACAGAATATGCAAAATGGTTCAGGAATAAGCATAATGCTGCTCCCCTTCCCCCACCCCCACACACACATCTTGCAGGAACCAACATATTAAAAAGTACAATTATGTAAAACTCCTTGTTGGCTGAAGCAGCTGAAAATCTGTAATGCACTCATTTGAGACAAATAGCAACACGCAGCTGGCAAGACCCATCTCTCTTTATAGTTTGAATCAATTCTCTGCTCAAAAGAGTGCTAAACCCCTTATGTCTGTACATAAGGACCCAGGGATTAAGAAGATAGATGCCTCTGTGAAAATCGGGTGTCCAATCTCTTCTAAAGACCAAGGAACTGAGCAAATCCTAGCCCCTGACCTTGTCATCAACCACATTCTGGAGGTAGCACCATAGATCATATCCATGATAAAATTATATTAGGATAAGAGGGAAAATTGTAAAACTGGAACACCCAAATACAATTTTTATTGGTTCTGTGGTGGCTGGGGACAAGATGAAGGGAACATCATTGAAAGGCAGTATACAAAATATTGGTTCAGAAAACATCTTCACTCCACAGTTTAGAGGACAAGAAAATGGAACCTTGGTCTGAAGAACAAGCTTTACTTTCCTTGATATTCTGAGGACTTGTTACCTTCCTTGTTGTTCTGAGGACTTGTGTTGTTCTCCTGGTAAATCTATAGAAGCCATATACTTTTTCTTTATTTTCTTCTCTCCCCCCCCCAATTGAAACAGAAGCAAATTTTTAAGAGGTTTCGCACGTGTTGTTTCTACCTCCTTCAGTCCAGAGGGTATTCTGCAAACACTATTCTCAGTCTGACCCTTGGTCGGCTGAGTCACTGGAAGGCAATTAGGGCAGTAGTGGGTTCTGAGTTAATTTGCTACCGGTTTGTGCATGCGCACGCCCGCACGCACAACACTTCTGCACATGCGCAGAAGCGTCCCAGGCGGGTGGGCGGAGCCTCCCGCCACCGCTACCGGTTCTAAGAACCAGTCCGAACTGGGAGCAACCCACCGGTGAATTAGGGGTCCCCCATCTGATTCCAAGTAAGATTTCTATCTCTTGCAATAGTCCCTGAGCTGTACACTGTTAACTTTCCTTATTAAGATTTCTCTTTATCAGTGTGAGGCTCATATTTTTTTTTCTTGCCATTCCAGAATCAGACTTTAATTAAAGGTCATCCTGCTGTCTAGGAACACATTTTGTTATTTCTAATTGTTCCTGGTGGCTATAGCAACCTTCTTTCTTCAACCATCTAGAGCAGGGGTCCCCAACCCCCGGTCTGTGAACGGCACTGGGCTGCAGCATGCCAGAAATCAGAGTGCACAAACAAGCGAAACCCCATCCACACGCGAAACCATACCCCCTCCGGGCCATGGAAAAACCTCTCTCCACAGAGCTGGTGCCCCAAAGGTTGGGGGCCACTGAACTAGAGAGATACCGGTAAGCAGAGAGGCCATGGCTCTAGGTAACTCCCAAGGAGGGCACACAGCTGGCTTGCTGGTTAGGTCATTCCATACCCAAATGTGGAAGGCCCAGCGCACCAAGTCCATCAGCAACCTTCCTCTGGCTGGCTGCAAGCTGCATGGCTTTTTAGCCACGCTTAACTCTGCCGTACCACAGCAGTTGAATTTTTTTAATCAGCTTCTCTGGACATTGGAAAAATGATGCCTTCGTGTTTACAAGTGAGGTAGGGCTCTTTTAGATTCGAAAGTTACTAATGTTCAGATGCTAGTTAAGAGTGCCTCTTTCTGTCCAAAACAAAGGAGGCTTTTGGAATATATGCAAATTCAGTTGGCAAATTCAGTTGGCAACTAGCCTGTTCTGTACATTTGATTAAACTGTGGAGTGGATTTAAGAATTCATCAAGATATGTACTTCCCAAAACTTCCCATGCACTTTCAATTTTGGAAAACAAAGTATATTTTAAATTCCTGCATTGAGAGAGAATGCATTTTGAATCAGTGCTTTAAAACAGTTTTTAAAACCCACATTGTTGTGACATAGAACAAGAAAAAAATGCTTAAGCTTATGGATGATCAGATGTCAGAATACTTTGTAATGCAAGCAGGTCAGTTCACCTATTTCCATCCTGTTTCTCTTCATAGAAGCCAGCACTCTGTTGAGCACATGAAACAGTATTAAATAGATTCATTCATAGAGTTGTATGGCCTTCTCCAGTGTTTTAATGAATAATTTCTTTAAAAAATGCATTGAACTAATCTTCTGCTCCTTTTGAAATGAATATAACTATTCTGTTGTCAACCATTGGAAAAAAACCATTCTTGACAAAAAACAGTTTTTATTAGTTTATAATCTAGCATACAAGGAAAATACAAAAGTAAATAGGGAAAATAGGGAAGGGAAAAGGGAAGGGAGAAGGAAAGAAAAGAAGGGGGGAAAGGGGGGGAAGCATTGACCCAACACCCTTTGGTGCAGTAAAATAAGGTATTAACATCAAACCTCAACTTTTTACTTTTACATAATAGTATAAACTAGCCATTTCTATAACAACAAATCTATCTAATCGGTAAAACCCAAAATTACAGTTTCATTTTTCCCCCACTTCAAACACAAAGTCCAGAAGCAGTTTCCAAGTAGAAATAAAAGTATTTCTATTTTTTTTCTTTGATCAAAACAGTCAATTTAGCCATTTCTGCTAACTCCATCAATTTTTGCAACCATTCATCCATTGTGGGGATCGAGGTGACCTTCCATTTCTGTGGAAAGAAACCCATTCTTCAGCCATTGCTAAGCAACAAACATTTTCACCTCAGAGTTCTCTTTATTTGTGAAATAAACAAGTTACTTGCTTGTCAAAAGGACCAGGTGATCCAGCTGCATTATCAGGTTGCGTCTATTTCCCAAATGCAAAGTACCCACCAAACATGTATGGTAAGAAATTAGCTGCATGTTAGGCTGGTGAAAGTCTAGGTTTTGCCACTTGAAATGTTTATTTCAAGGGGGAACCCTTTCAATGTGCAACAGGAACTTTTTCCTAGTCGCATTTAAAGGGTGGCATTCTTTTTCAGATGGAATGTGTCAAAAGAGGTAGATGTTAGACCTCTGATTATGTGATCTGATATTCCTAGCACCCAGATTTGGCTCTTTTTCATTGGATCTGAATGCTGTACTCTTGAGACCTAGTTAAGGTCAAGGAAAACCTACAATAGAAGGCAGTCGAATGGAAATTAGAATTCCAAGTTTATCGTGTGCCAAGATGAAACAGCTGGGCCACATAGAGAGAGTATCTTGGGGTGGTAGCCTGCAGCTGCAATCTGATGCCAAAATCATTTAGCAGTGGGGTGTGAACGGTTTTTGCTAGAAATGCCTTTTAATCTTGAAATTAAAGGGTTGGCATGGGAAGTCAGGATGCTATCATGAATTATGTATTGACCATTTAAATTCCACTTTAATAAGCACTCCATAAATATAACATTTCTCTCTCCCCATCCCAAACCTTGGCTAAGATAGGCTAGAAATGTAAATAAATGAACCTGTTCAGCAAATTTCTTTTTCCAATAAAGGGCCAAGAAGCATATATTTTTCAGATTCTTTGATATTATTCAATAAAATGTCAGTATTTATGAGACTAAAAAGCACAATTCAGGGAAACCACAATATATTTGTTTGCTATTATTTCATGAGGCTCATTTGGTCTACAGATTCCTCATTGCAAATCAGGGTGTGTTTTTTTTTAAAAAAAAATTGAGTTTCAGGATTTCTGTGTGTATTAAATAGCCAATGGGTAATTTTTGTGTGTATCTTGGTAACAAAGAAAAGTGTTTGTTTTGACCTATAAAGCCCTAAATAGCTGGATGCTGCTATATCTCCAGGACTGCCTTTTTCAACTAAAATCAATCTATACAATACAAAGATCCTGGGGGTGGGAGAATCATTGGGGTATTGCAGTGTTGAATATATTACTTTCTAAGAATGTATATAGAGAAGAACGAACATGTGTCTTGCTAAAAAATTACACAGATAAAAAAATATTTTTTAAAAAAGATCAACTGATACCAAAATAGGATGAAAATAACTTTAACTTCCAGAGCTCAACTCAACTTTCAGATTCCTTCATCCACACTTCCTAGGAGACCTGCATAGACCTGCAAAAGCAGGTAATTGCTTTTACTAGATTTCCCTCTGAATTTCCTGGAGCTCAAATATCATGGCAATAATCCGGTTGGAACAATACCACTTTGCTGTTGATGAGGTCACCGGGTGTGTCTCCAGTTACTGGCATCTATTCTTGATTGAAAGGGGTTCAGGTAAACTTGCCCACAGGTTTTATATATCATGCTTATGTTTAAATTGGTATACCTCCAAAGTATTAGCACTGAAATTATTCTAATGTGATATCCCATGTAGGCTAACTTAATTAGGCAGCTCAGTTGCTTCACCTTACATCAATTTTTTTTTGTTCCAAAGCTCATTAGAGGTTATTAATCTACCTTCCTCATGCCTCCTTAATAAAGTACAATTTTTTTAAAAAAATGAAGTAAAATAAACTTATTTCTCTTGATTTTATTCTGTACCTGAGGTGGATGTGACTTCATTCCATTTATAAATATGGCCATTGCAAACTAAATGACGACTCAAATTTATGAACAAGTCAATAGAATCCAGCTGTTCTGCCTCACTAAATAAAATAAAATAAAGGAGGGAAGTGGTTATTCATTTTAATAAATCTAATTTAAGCTCTGACAATGTCTTCATGTTCAAGTTATTCATCATGAACTTTAGGCCTTGCACTGGATTTAAGATTTAAAGCTATGAGAAAGGAAGAGCAGGCGATTATAGGATTCCTGGCAATAATTTCCATGAAAAACAGATTAGCACAAATCTTCCAGGTAAAATAAAGTAATTATCAAGAGGACACATTTTGTTTCTTAGGCTCATCTGGAATGGGAAGTTGAACATTTGTCATTGAACCTGAAGACTTAATATATTGAAACTATTGCTGAAGAATCAAAGCCTGTGATCCTTGACAACTCCAGAAAAAAATACTTCTGGAGTTGTCAAGTCTGAGAGACGGCAAACACCATCAATAAATAAAAACATTCTGTTAACTAAAAAGTACAACAGATTCTCTGACAGCTGCCTAAAACTCAAAGTGAGTATTTCCTAGCACAATTTTCACAGACATTTCTTCAGCAGGATTCATTAAGAAAAATAGGAGAGGGTTACAAAAATTCCAGCAACTCAACTATTTCCCATTTAGAACCACTACAAATATTGCTGCTCTTAACTCCACAATGAAATCTCCAATAGGGGGTCCTTACACGTTTGATTGTATTTATTCTTTGTCACTCTCCAATAGTGCTCTGGCCCAGTAGTGGGTTGTAAATCCTGTCGCTACTGGTTCGCTCGTGAGCGCTTGCGCGCGTGCACCACTTCTGTGCATGCGCAGAAGCGTCCCGGGCAGGTGGGCGGAGACTCCTGCTGCCACTACCGGTTCGCTGAACCTGGCCGAACCGGGAGCAACCCACCGCTGCTCTGGCCACCTCTTTTAAATTCAGGAACTCGTTTCCTCCAGGACTGAGAAGCAAGGAAGGGCCACATAAGGTTTGGATTACCTGACACTTCCAGAGGCTAATTTTGATAATTCCATAAAACAGGCAACCAATAAACTGCAAAATCTGTCACCTACAACAGAGTAATGCAGGCTTATCGGCATTAACTGGTTGCCCTATCACCAGAATGGGCAAGCAACTATTTCTGGAGGACAGAAACAGATAAGATATTAATTAACAGACATTAATCTCCCACTCACTTTCTCTGATTCACTTCTGAAGTGCATTTTTCTCTGTTAGGTTGCCTTGAGCGTTCTTGTCTTGTTTTTTTATTTTTATTTTTTATAGCAATAGCACTTAGACTTATATATCACTTCACAGTACTTTACAGCCCTCTCTAAGCAGTTTACAGAGTCAGCATATTACCCCCAACAATCTAGATACATGTTAATGTCTCTGCATCTTCTATGAGCACTGCTAAAATAGCAAAGTTGGCATATATATGGGGTTTTGAGTAAGAAAAATACAAAAGCCAAATACAAAAGTATATATATATATATTTTAAAAAATAAATAATATATATGCATGCATGTTTGTATATGTGTATAAGTGTAACACACAACACAGACACATAAAAGGGCAGGAAAAAAATACCAAAATAAAATATGTATTTATATTTGTGTGTATATATATGTATATATATGTCTGTCTGTCTGTCTGTCTGTCTGTCTGTCTATCTATCTATCTATCTATCTATCTATCTATCTATCTATCTATATACACATATATACATACATCTCATACACACACACACACACACACACACACATATTTATGTACATGAAAGAGAAAAGAAGAAGAAAAAAATAGAAGAAACTTGCTACTCTATCCTCAGCAAGTATAATCGGCATTAACATTTTATCATTGTTTGGACAGTCTGGAATTTGGACAGTCTATCATAGGCTTAAAAGGTCATGTATGTATGCAGTCTGATCACTGATTATATTTTGAGCTCTGACTGAATCAGCAATTTGTTGCGGTTGCAATTGTGCTCTGTTTAAATACAAATAGCTGATCAGCAAAGCATCTGGTTTGGTAGAATATCTGTATTGTAGCAACATGGGGAAATGATCCAGAGCTGACTCCCAGATTCCCGGTTGAGCTATTGGTGACTCTGTCATTCTGGAAAACCCAGAGCTGCTTAATACTCCAGATCCTCTAAGTTGATGGCCTCTAGAAATAGAAGGATTGAGGAGTTGCCACTGGTTTCAAACCATTCTCTTCTTTTTGTAGAGCCAAATCAGTCCCTTAGTTTACATGACAGTGATGCAGTTTAGGGAACATCAGATAGGATGCAATTGGATGAACATTGGAGATGGATCAGATTGAGTATGGAACGAGACCCATTTGAAAGCCCACCTGGGTTGCAAAGGAAGCATCCAAAAGCATTTGTATCCTTGCCTTTGTGGTGTGAAGCATCTCCCCAGCCAAAATGTGGGATAGAGGGAATTTGACCATTGGGTGACTCACTCTGAACAATTTGCACTGAGCTTTAGAAACAAAGTCAATGTGACACAGCTAACTTGGACATCATAACCAGGCCAGGTCATAAGGTTGCAATCTTGACAAAAGCTTATCCTTTTGTTCTGGATTGTTTTCAGATTGAGATGTGGTCAAAGGGTGTCCCTACCAAATGGAATTGTCTGGAATGGTCCTATTCTTAAAAGAAATAGAATCTCTTGCAGGAGGAATTGCTTCATTCTTTCTGAAGGAGGCTGTAATAAGACCTCTCCCAAAGAAGCTTTCCTCTGATCCCATATATCTGTACAATTCTAGGCTAGTCTTAAATGCGGTCTCAGATACAGCTGGTTGATAACTGATTTTCAGAATTCACTTTTATTGGGTTTCAGCCAGGATATAAATGGAGTTGTCAAAAGTTTTGGTAGCCTTGGTGGAGGACCTATGCCAGAAGCCAGAATGGAGGAGTGCAACCCTACCAGCTGTACTTGACTTCTTGGCAGCTTTTGATACCATCAATCATGATAGCCTCCTGCATTGCTTGGTAAGATTGGGTCTTGACAGCAATAAAACATCACAACTTGCCTTTGTTGCTCTGTAAACCCATAGCATCGATTCTTTCAGCAGCAGCAACAACAGCAGTTCAAATAAAGAATATTAAAAGCAATGCTTGGTTAGAAAGACAAGAGTAACTCATCTTTCGGCATAGCTTCACATACATAAAGGATTATTTTACAAGTCTAAAAACAGTTGAGTGGCACTGTCTACCTTACCAAGAGCAATAAGAAACAGTATGGAATTCTCCATTTATTGAACTACAGTAGTTCTAGATCACCTTCCCTCTCCCTCAATCTGTTTTCTGTATTCAGTTTATTTTTACTTTCTCTAAGGGTATTTTTTCTTCTAATACCATATAACATATAACTATTCATTCATAAGTACCCAAATATAACATTTACCTATGGTCCTTTACAAATTGATGATAACTTTCTCTAAGGATATTTTTCTTCTAATATAACATATAACATTTACCTATTCATTTATAAGTACCCTAATAGAATATTTACCTATAGTCAGGGGTGGGTTCCTCCTGGTTCGGACTGGATCGCCCAAACCGTTAGCGACCCGCTGGTGACGTCATGGATCCAGTTCGGTTGGTGCTGGTCTGTGGGCGCCGCCATCTTTTTTTGGGAATTTTCTGTGAATTTTTTACTGTTCTGCTGTTTGAAAAAGGGCCCCCCCCCCCCCCCCCGGGTTGTTTTTTTCCCTTTTTTCCTCTCCCACGCCCCACGCTGCCCTCTTTTTTTTTTTTGAATTTTTTTTTAATTTTTTAATTTTTTGTGAATTTTTTCCTGTTCTGCTGCTTGAAAAAGGGCCCTCCTGCCCGCCCGCCCTTGGGTTTATACTGACCTTTATTCCTTCACCCGAAGCACAGCTGATCAGCTCCTCAGCTGTATTTCGGGCTGATTGCAGTTACTTAGCATGTGCGGAAGCAAAAATGCACAAGAGAATGTGCGCGCATGCGCGAGCGGACCGAGCTGTCGCGCGCAAAACATCACGATGCGAACTGGTGGGGAAGGTAAGTGGAACCCACCCCTGCCTATAGTCCTTTACAAATTGATGATAACTTTTCTTAAGCTTTGAATGTGGCCTTCACAGGTACTGTACATGATTCCTTCCTTAAGCTTTACCTGTGGAAAACCATCCCCTGCCCTTTTGTGACCTAGTGATAAAAGATGGGAATTTTTCTCAAGAGGGAACTAAGAGAGCAGGGACTCCAAGAAACCTTGCCTTTTTATTTATTTGTATCCTGTCTTTCTTATTTTTTACAAATAACTCAAGGCAGCAACACACCTTCCGAGGAGGAAGAGCCGAGGTGGCGCAGTGGTTAGAGTGCAGTACTGCAGGCTACTTCAGCTGACTGTTCAGCAGTTCAGCGGTTCAAATCTCACCGGCTCAAGGTTGACTCAGCCTTCCATCCTTCCGAGGTGGGTAAAATGAGGACCCAGATTGTTGGGGGCAATATGCTGACTCTGTGAACCGCTTAGAGAGTGCTGTAAAGCACTGTAAAGCGGTATATAAGTCTAAGTGCTATTGCTATTCCTCATTCTGTTTTTCCCACAACAACCTTGTGAGGTGAGTTGGGCTGAGAAACAGTGGCTGACTCAAGAACACCCAGCTGGCTTTCAAGGTTGAGGGAGGAATTGAATTCACAATCTCTTGCTTTCTAAACTGGTGCCTTAACCAAGAGACCAAGCTGGCTCTCTTTGTTCTTCAGGTTGTCTCCTCAGATTTCAAAGGAAGCTACTCTGTTTTCTTTCTACAGCCTTTTTGCCCATTGAACAGGAGTGACATAATTTTCCCAATTACTCAGTGAGATAGCATTATCAAGATATATTAAAATATAAAATAAATTTTATAAAACAATAAAATCAAGTGTAATACTGTGGATTTCCTGAAGGAAATACCTCTATTGAGCTCAAATTATTATATTAGCCAAACAAAGTTTCTATTCTAGTTAAAGGTAGAGTTGAGTATGGTGATCAAGGTGAAAGTGTTATAGGAAATGGAATCTCCCCTTGTAAGAGGCATCCAAATTGACATTTGACCTAACACCATAATATTAGGCCTTTCCTCATAACTACAAAACAGGGATGTTGCAACTTTACAATCTGTGGACTTCAACTCCCAGAATTCCTGAGCCAGGAATTCTGGGAGTTGAAGTCAAGAAGTCATAAAGTTGCTGTAGTTGCCCACCCTGTTACAATACATCACATATGGGTGAACATACAACATTATGATGGTAGATTTTGGATAATTTAGATTTAGGGGTGGAAAAATCAACATAGGACCTCCATCTTTTGCAATAGCACCATCCTGCATTTATTGGAACATAAGAAACTGTCAGACAAATCAAGCACATACCTTTTCTGTAACTACAATTGCCTTTTAAAGCAGCTATTGGCCATGTTGAATAGGAATTTTGGGGGTTGTAATCCCTATATATTGAAATCCCCAGATCTGAAAAAGGCTGGTTTACACTGATTGATAGCAACATCTCAGACTCGTTGAGTGAAGCTTTTCTCAGACTTAACTGGATATGTGGGAGATTAAACTAGGAAATGAAAGCATGCAAAGTAAGAATTCAATCATTAAGCTATGCTATTATCTCTCAAATGTGTTTAGCTACGTTAAAAATAAAACAATACCTAAGTTTGACTACTGTGCATATCTTTAAAGATTTCAGAAGGAGTAAAATACACCTGAAGTCTGCACAAATTATGATTGTGGTTAAGGTATTTTTTTTCTTGTTAATCTCTAAATTGATTGAAGCAGGAATTATATATCCTTATCCTGCAAAACTTTCCAGGTTAATTACACTGGATAATTGCTATATGCAATATTTACTGAAGCAAAAAAGACACTTCTCAGATCTTGCATGGCAATCATATTTATGTCATTGCCTCAAATCCTGGGTTCATGAAAACCTAGGCATCTGTCTTCATAATTAGAAATTGTTTTACATTGTTGCATTTTCCTTTAACACCTGTTTTAACTAGCTCAAAATGCTAGTATTTGTATTGTGTAAACAACATAGATTAAATCTCGGGTTGTATATCAAATTTCCTTGACTGCTCATCTTCGTGTTAATAGTTAGAATGAAATATTATGTATCTTTCCTGTTCAAAGTGTTCAGCATATAGTCCAATAGTTTTAATTAAAGGGAAAAATTACTATAAAATTGTAGAAAATTTAAATGGTAAAAATCTACCAAACTGGATTCTGCAGCTATACAAGTGGCTATTTGCCATCTGTTTTGGAGTTAAAAATCCAGGGGGGGGGGGATTTTCACTGTTCTAAAAGTTAAAATTGTCCTAGCATAAATTTCTTACCTAAAATCAGTAATCAGATGTGCCTCAGTTTGAATCAGATTCACTAAAATCAGGAATTAGGGATGATGGTGCTCCGTTCACAAGAAAAAAACTTCCATTGATAGACCTGAATATTGTATCTGTTCTGTAATGCTGTTAAGGGTTTCATCTAGCAATCAAATCTCACATTATTTTCTTTTGGAGTATAGTTCTTACTTACAAATTGTCCCATAAAGTGAAATGTTCCAAAGTACCACAATTCAGAGTAGATCGATTTTGATGTGAATTCACATCACAGTGTGCAAGCGCAGAGGACGTATTTCAGACCACGTTGCATTTTCAGTCAATCAAAGATGGATTAAAATCCAGTAAAGTGATATAGTACTTTTATTTTTCACTTTAGTCAAAAATATTCCTGCATTGTAAAAACGCACTTTGTGGAAACCGGGCAGATACAAACTAGGAAAGAGAGTAGTTTTATTGTTAATTCTATTGATATCGTCTTGCAGACCATGTTTAATATCATTTCCAAACTGAGAAATTAATAATTAATGTACAATTTAAAGTCCAATGAAAATACTAGCAAAACTGGTTAATTTGGTTTCTCTTTCTTTAGCAAGCATGGATTAGTAACCACTGTAGCAGAAATTGTTTTTCCTTTTTTCTGTTTTCATCTAAATTCTATGAACAAAGGAGTGAATGAAATATGGCAGCTCATTTTGATTAGTATGAACAATCCCTGAAGCATGTTTTCCATTTTCTATTTTTTCAAGCTTCGGTGCTCTTGTTTCAGCTCCAGCCATCTGCAAATTCAGCAAACAGAAAGGGGAAAAAATGCATCTGGATATGGTCATAGTGGCATCATATATGGCTAGCCAATCCAGGCAGTGGCTAAGAGTGAGATCTTGGCAGATCACATAAAACTGGAAGAGAAAACTAATTACAGATAAAGTTATCATGTAAATTTACATTAATTTTATGCTGAACTTTATTATAGGTAATAAAAGGATGCCATATCTTTTCAAAACGTGCCCATGTGCAGTGACAATTTGTCAACCTGCTTTCTCAGCCATGGACAGCTACATGGATTTATTTACTTAATCAACTGATATTCCACTTCCCATGTCAAAGACATCTCTGCTTATATTACCATTTGAAATCACGTTAAAATAATTAAAAAAAAGGCATAGCAATATCACAAGAAAACTTATCTTTATGATTGGGCCTGTGCTTTATTGCATATCCCCATACCCATCTGATTAAAAATGGCAGTAAATCCACTTTCTATTTTCTTATAGTGGGAGGAAAATAAAAAAAAGACTTTTCGTCCCTTTAAATGATACAATGGATTAGGCATCACATTGCAAATCACAAACTTTGCCAGCGCTGCAGATACACATGAGTCTTAAGTTACTTCATATATACATTTATTTATTTACATACTTAGTTAGGTTAGTTAGTTAGTTAGAGTTAGTTAGTTAGTTAGTTATTAAACTGTGTCTTAGAGTGGGAAAAAAGATAGCTCAGCTTGGGTAAAATTTTAAAATCTCATTTCTGAACACATGTCTCTAAAAACTGAACATACAAGCAACAACTCTCTCTCTCTATGAATCGATCTTTACCGTTTAAATGGAGAGAAAATGGATTGAGCAAAAGAGAAAGACTGAAAGTGGGGTTGGATAGAAGTGAGATACTCTAAAAGAGAGACATTTAAAGACCAAAGGCCAATGTATGAATAGATGTATAGTTGTGATGGAAGCCAGAATGGCTTGCAGGGACAGAGTGATGGAATGTGCACCTGAAAAATTAGTGGATAAGAGTTTTCAGAATACAGAGCTTTCCCAAAGGAAGGCCAGATTAAGAGATGCCCAGTGCCATGCTAGAGGGAAAGAGGTTCAGGGTAGCCATACCCTAGAATCTCTCAGGATATATCTAGTAGGTGAGAAGGTTATAGCTTTAGTTTGGCAAGATTCTGTCCATTAGGCATAAGCAAACAAAGGATTGGACTCAATTAGATCTTGTTATGTTTTCTTTGGGCTTGGGCCTGACAGACAGAAAGGTATGGATAGAGTGAATAGTTTTGGTATGAAGTAGAATAGGGACATGTTTCCTTTCCTCTTATTTCCTGTCTTTTAATTCTTTGTTCTCCTGACTTCCTAATCTTCTTCTGTGCTTAGCATGGCTTTGCTGATTCTGAAAAGGATTAGCATGATGGATATATGTGAAGACATATATCTTTCTCTCTCTCCACTCGTCTGATTAAGCATTCCTCAAATATTTGTTCATCACTGTAAAGACTATATGTATCAGTCTAAGTTTTTCAATGCTGAATAAAGATACAAACAGTTACTTAGAAATGATGGAACATAACATATGGGGAAGATGGCTTCCCAATATGTGTTCTGTAAATTTATGTGACTTTATTTAAGTTGATTCTTCCTAATTTTCTCCAGTGATTTCAACTGGTCTTAATTTTTATAGATTTCACACAAATAAACTGGCTGAATTTTAAACAGCTTGGTCAAAACTCAAGAGTGCCACAATAATGTGTCAGGTTTCTTGGTTTCATCCACCTCTGAATGCACCTTTCCAGCCTTTCACCTTTCCAGAAATGTACATGTGTAACAAGACATAATATATCACAGCAATACACAATCTGTGGAAACAGGATGGAAGCCATCTTCCCCATATGTTGCATTTCTTTGCAATGGCTCTTTTTGCTTTTATTTCAATGACTTTTCAAATGGGAATCATTTGGGGGAATGTTTTTGTATTCTTCTAAGCACTCTTCTTCTTTTGAGACCCCATTCTTTTAATTCTCCACTGCAGAGAGTTTTGGGATGATCCTGTTTTTTAAAAAAATAAGCATCCTATAAGCCTTGGGAGGTGAGAGTTAATTTTCCAGGAGATAAATTCATAGTAGATCATGCAAATAGCAACAAATCCTCAATGCAAGCTGACTAGATTTGCATTCTGGGCCACTGACAAGGTTGGAACAGATGTACAGAGGGAGGGATACAGACAATTTGAGCCTTGGCTGGACTTTTCTCCCACCAGAACTGAAGTTGGGAATTTATACTGAAATTTGCTACAGCTGTGAACAATAGGAAGTATTGCTCAAAATGGCCTGGTTTAACAGAAGCAGATCCTATTTGCTTGTCCCTTTCATTAATTGTATTATTTGCCAATTGACCTTTGGGGAGTCCATGAGGCCAGGCTTTCTTAAAATTGAAGACGATAGAATTGTAATTCTCATGTTCAGCTTCATCCTCAGAGGCAATGTCCAATATCACAGCAAGAGACTTCTGCTCACATGGGCTTTCCTCTCTTCTTGAGGATGGAGGGGATTATGGGCGAGGGGAGGCACTCAACTCCTGCTTCTGCAGATCCAAATCAGTTCCATCAGCAGGAACTCTCTTATCCACACATGCTGACCTAGAAGGCAGCCACGCTGAATCCAAAAGCGTCTTCTCCCGGTCATCTGGGAACATTATCTCTCATGCGCTGATAAATAGGAAGCTGATTTTGAATTGCTGATAGTGAACGCTGCTTTTCTTAGTATTAGCTTTAACCAGAAGAATTATTAACTTCTTGGCTTTTCAATAAGCAGAAAACAGGGATCTGGCAGAATAAACAGAGACAATGCCCAGGAAATAGTAAAGACTTGCAGTTTGCAAAGGAATATTAGAAGCATGTTCCTGTTTTGCAAAACAGATATAAAGGTTTTGTAGCATTTATTTATTGCACACATTTCTACACCACCGCAATCACTCTCACAGCTTAGACAATGTGTTCTCACACAATCTTGTTTTTATTTATCTTATTTATCTTGTTTTTATTTATTGTAAGCAGTGTTTTTATAGTTGTGATATTGTTGTCATTGTTGGTTTAGTGAATTTAGTTGTAATTGTCAAGTTTAGTGAATCCAGTGTCAGGTTTAGTGAGATGGGTGGCTATATAAATGTGTTAAATAAATAAACCATAAAAAGAGCAGCAAACAAAAACACCAAAGTCAAACAAAAACATGAGAATTGAAAACAGCACCATAAAATTAAGGGAAAACCCAGTGAAATGATGTAGGGGTAAGAGACCAAAAGAAAAGATTGGATGCCAACATGTGTATATAAGATCATTTCAAACTATTAAAGGAGGCCGTGGCATTTCTTCTTGGAAGATTGCTAACTCACTGCTCGCTCCAGCAGTCTGATCCTGACTGGCTCAAGGTTGACTCAGGCTTCCATCCTTCTGAAGTTGGTAAAATGAGGACCCAGATTGTTGCAGGCAATATGCTGACTCTGTAAACCGCTTAGAGAGGGCTGTAAAGCACTGTGAAGTGGTATATAAGTCTTAAGTGCTATTGCTATTGCTAGAGATATAATTGTATGGATATCGTAGGGGGACAGATCATGCTTGGGGGTGGGAGGAGGGGCAGGCAATAACATCAAAATGGTGAAATAATCAAAACCCCACCACCTTTCATTATTATTACTTTTTAAATTTTAACATGTATTGCATGCAGTGCAGGCGTATTAAAAAGAAGTGGGATTTTATGAGATTGTGCCTGCCATTTTGACATTGTTGACATCAACTTCCATCCCTTTCAAAGGCTCATGTGGTTCAGGTTTCTGTTCTATTATTTCTATTCTTGAGTACGAATCGTGGGTTGTTGTTGTTGTTGTTGTTGTTTTTAGAAAAATGATATCAAATCAAATCTCTTCAAGTGCAATTGATGAAACGTGAAAATCAGATTTTCTAATAAAAACAAGTCTTCATTAGGAAAATATTTCTCAAGTGCATTCGTAGGGATGTTTTCCAAGGACGTTCAGGAACCAGAATTGTTATCGCCACATCTTCCTTTGCTTAGCTAGAGTTCCACAATTTGCAATTTGGTCACTGGGATGTCAGTCCCTCATTAAAGATTAGCCTGAAGCAATGTCCTCTTCAAGTTGTCGCTTGAAAAAAGAAGCCGGGATATTTCTTTTTTCCTGGCCTGCAATATTTTGTTGCCTCTCCACAGTTTTCACAGGGTTAGCAGATCTGTAAGCCAAAACATTTCTCAACATTCATGAATGATTTTGTAACCATCAGTCTCAGTGCTTAGACCGAGCAACATTTTAACTGAATGTTGTGATTCAGAGTCCCAGAAAATTTAAATATTAGTAGGCAGACATCTCTCTGAGGCAATGGCAACTTTTTATTCTGGCCAACAAGAAAAGACACGCATGTATCATAATGATGAATGTTAATTGAGGTGGACACATCTTTGCTTTAGAAACCAAAAAATCCTATGCTGCTCTTGTTGAGGAAGCCTTGGCAAGGATGAACCTCCAACACAGAGATCCAGTTTTGTCTAGTAAGTAGGGCACCAGGCTAGAAACCAGGAAACTGTGAGTTCTAGTCCCTCCTTAGCCATGAAAACCAGCTGGATGCCTTTGGGCCACTCACTTTCTCTCAATCCAGCTCATCTCACAGGGTCATTCTTGTGAGGAAAATAGGAGGAGGAAGGAATTCACCTTCCTATGTTCGTCACCTTGAATTTTTATAAAAAAAATAATAAAGGCAGGATATAAACAAGCAAACAAATAAATATAATAAATTTAAAATAAATTAAACCAGTTCCAAACCGCTTATGCCATCTCAGGCAGAATGATATTGTTCAATGGTATGGGTCACACACCATTCTAACGTAATTTCTCACCAGGAGGTGCACCTAATCAAATTAAAGTTTAAGGGAAAGATGAAATCAATCAATCAATTAGAATAAAACTGGAAGGGAACTTTAAGGTCTTCTAATCCAGTCCCCTGTTCAAGCAGGAGACCCTATTCCATTTCAGGCAAGTGACTGTGCAGTCTCTTCTTAAAACACCCACAACTTCTGAAGGCAAGCTGTTCCATTGGTTAATTGTTCTCACTGTCAGGAAGTATCTACTTAATTCCAGGTTGCTTCTCTCCTTGATTAATTTCCATCCACTGCTTCTTGTTCTGCCTTCTGGTGCTTTAGAAAATAAATTGACCTCTTCCTCTTTGTGGCAGCCTTTCAAATATTGGAATACTGCTATCATGTCCCCCCTAGACCTTCTTTTCTATAGACTAGCCAAACCCAAATCCTGCAACCGTTCTTCATATCTTTTTATCTCCAGGCCTTAAATCATCTTAGTTGCTCTTCTTTGCACTTTTTCCAAAATCTCAACATCTTTTTTGAGACTTGAATTTATTATGAATTCATAATAAAACAGTGGTTTGTATCATCAAACTTACAGATTTAGTTTGCTGCCCCACCTGAATATGGATTAAATACATGAAGATTAAATTGACCTCTTTGTATCATCACATGTCAAATCAATGAGTAACTCCAGGATTAAATCTTGATTCATAAAGTTTTCTCCAGATATCGATTATAACAGCATTGACTTACGACCTGCCTGAATAGCCACAGATTGCTAGCTGTTTGGTAAAACATAAGAACAGTATCCCAGAAAAGTGGCAGGGAAGATAAACACACACACACACACACACACACAGAGAGAGAGAGAGAGAGAGAGAGAGAGAGAGAGAGAGAGAGAGAGAGAGAGAGAGAGAGAGATTTTCTTTTCTCGTCCTGTACCAAAATGATGTTTCTTCAGTTGTATGAAAAGAATATATGCAATCTCTGTGCATGGTTTGTATTTTTCAAATATGCAGAATCATAGTCTTAAGGTATTCATTCATGATTATCTAAGAAGACTATTGAGCCTAAACCTGAATCCGATATCTCCATATGCAACAAAATGTTTGGTGCACAAGGACACACATAGGATAAATAGAATAAATCACTATGACGTCTCTGTGAATTGCTATTTTCCAATTTCACACATAAAGCAAGGTGAGCTAGAGAGGATAAAAGGACCTGGGCACCTTCCATGTTTCTTCCCCCATCCCAATGCATTTATATGTGAAAATGGATGAAATGTCAGCAAATTCATAACAGTTCCCATATGTTTTATGTCAGCCATGCCATAAATCTTACGGCATTGTTGTCATTTGGTATAACTTTATTAGATAGCCAGCCTAATTACTCCTTAGGTTTTTGAGTCCCCCAGGGAAAAGTAATGCATCAAATGATATCTTTAAACTCATCCCATCTGTAAACATTACTTATTCCAGATGTGGTAATATAAGGAGACTGTGACACCAACATGGGATAATATGCACAGACTGATTCTTACTCCTAATTCCTGCAAGTTGTCTTCAGTCCTCTGAGCTCTAAACCACGGGTGTTAAGACTTGTAGACATGGCTGGCTGGTGAATTCTGGGAGTTGAAGTCCACAAGTCTTAAAGTGGCTAAGATTGGACACTCTTGCTCTAAACATTTAGATTCCAAATTAAAATCAATATTCATGGTCAGTCCTGGAGGATTCTGCTAATTGATTGAGGATTTTTTTCAAGGTGAGATTAATCCAGTTAAAGTAAATCACTTCTATTACATATTGATTGGGAGGGAAAATTAAACACAGACAAAATGTTCTCCTATCGAAGTAACAGATAAGGCATCTCATTTTTGCCTGCCATTGGGGTTTGACTTGTTTTCGTTGATGTTATTTCGTGGTGCTATTTTAGATAAGCCACCTTTTCTATTCTGTACTTTGCAGCTGCCTGCCAAGTACCTTGTATGATGTTCGGAGAACAGAAATATACCTTCATGGAGATGCAACGATAAAAAATTAATATATATTCACTTAAGAATTTGCATTAGTTGTGCTGATGTTTTTTCAACAGGCCATGCCAGAAAATTTGAAACCTATTCCTGCCGTGTCACTTAGTAATCATCACTCTTGCTTCTCTACCACAAATGTTTATTAGCATTGGTCTGACAAGCGTGTTATTTCAGTTATCCGAAAGCAAAGCACACACTGCCTGGGGTATTATTGCAACAGGCCTGACCTGTTTCTCCTTGCTGACCTAGGCCCATCACTAGATCTTTCCCTGGAGAGGAACATTTAGA
Organism: Thermophis baileyi; assembly: GCA_003457575.1. Classification (NCBI taxonomy): domain Eukaryota; kingdom Metazoa; phylum Chordata; class Lepidosauria; order Squamata; family Dipsadidae; genus Thermophis; species Thermophis baileyi. The sequence continues at coordinate 2,437,211 of QLTV01004265.1, read as the reverse complement.
CCAGTCTAAATAAACACCTTCCATAGATCTCTTTTCCCTCTTGTTTCAAAAAAAAAAAAAGCATAAGAAAATAGGCAAGACAATGATTCCCCCCCCCCACACACACACACCTGCTTAACTCTGGCATTGCTGGTCTGCCATCTGCAAGACTTGAGAATTCTCAGAGCACTTCAAGGTGGGAGCCTGCTGGCATTGGCTTAGCTGTGTTCTGCTCACGGATCTTTTGATAGCCACTTTCAGCTTTTTTTATGCTGTGTGATGATCCCCAGTCACTGTTAGTTCTTTAAAAAGGAACTAGACTGACTGCTGCTTTAAAGTAGCTTGCTTTGCTTTCTACACACACTTCCAGAAAGCCCAGGGAGAGAAAGGGAAAAAGGAGCCATCAGTAAAACAGCTCAAGTATGCATAAATAAAATGGAAGTTCTTTTGAAATACCTGCAGCATTTTAGGATTATTGTTCTTTAGGCTGTGCCTAGATATTCCGAGAATTCATTCACAGATAAATATACTCACAGAGGTATGTCCTATTAGCTTCCGTGAGAGCTTCTACAACATGAATACATAGAGCCATATAAACATTTTTGCCTAAATCCTTTTTGAGGGTGTGGGCTTCAAGTTAGTGTTGACTCCTGGCAATTGCCTGGACAAGTCCATGTCCAAGAGCCACGGTGGCGCAGTGGTTAGAATGCAGTACTGCAGGCTACTTCTGCTGATCACCGGCTGCCAGCAGTTTGGCAGATCGAATCTCACCAGGCTCAAGGTCGACTCAGCCTTCCATCCTTCCGAGGTCGGTAAAATGAGGACCCAGATTGTTGGGGGCAATATGCTGACTTTGTAAACCGCTTAGAGAGGTCTGTAAAGCACTATGAAGTGGTATATAAATCTAAGTGCTATTGCTATTGCTATTGTTTTCTTGGCAAGATTTTTGGAAGTGGTTTGCCATTACCTCAGTAGTGGGTTTCAATTACCTTCGCTACTGGTTTGCTATTGGGAGTGCAAGCGGTGAGCGGAGCCTCCCACTGCCACCACTACCGGTTTGCCCGAACCGGTAGCAACCCACCACTGCATTGCCTACTTCCTAGGGCTGGGAGAGTGTAACCATCCAAAGTCACCCAGCTTACTGTACATCATACCTAAAGCAGGACTAGAACTCTTGGTCTCCTGGTTTCTAGCCTGATGCCTTAACCACTACACCAAATTGCCTCTCCCTTCAAAATATCAAAATATCCTTGGTAGATAATTTATCTGAATACCTTCTTGCCTCAGAATATAACAGGAAGCAGATCTGTCTCTTATACTAACTAGCTGTATTGCAATATGTTTTGGCTGCCTTTGAAAAGTTTCTGAAAGTTTATAAGTAGGCAGTGTTCTGATGTGGACACATTTCTGAATTGTGTGTATCTGTTGCTGTAATAATTTCATTGGCTCCAGATTTGTTTTTCAGCTCAGTTCAAAATGCTAGACAGCATATCAAGAGTTGCTAAATAGGATTTTTCAGCCTGGGCAACAACGACCCTAAATTATTTGGTCTTTCTGTGGGAAATGAGAAGAACATCTTTATAATCTTAGAACTTAGTCTGTAAATTGATGCATCCAAACAATTTGCCCTCTGGTTATTATTTAAGCCTCTGTCCAATTGTGGCTTCCTGCCATTACTGGTTTGTTTTATCAGTCTGACTGGGGTTTTTAATGCTGTTTCTGCTTCTAGCAAATAATCTTTTGTGCATCATAACTAGCAGAAAAAGTGTGGTCACCGCAATCAGTGTGGTCATGCACACAATGTCCTTTGCCAAAAGAGAACAAAAATCAAGGGACGTAATAAGATTATTGCCATTTGTTGATTCTATTTTATCCATTCCTCTTTCAAATTCCTATGTCTCCATTGCACAGGGTTATATTTCTGAAATGACATACTGAGGGAATAGCACCCATTACCTTTGATGCTCTCAGGAAGATTTTGAAGCAGAGGCCCGATGCATCCCTAAGGAGAATGAAGAAAGGGAATTCCCTAAACTTATTGTGAAGTAAAACACCCATAGCACTATAGCACTTAGACTTATATACCGCTTCATAGTGCTTTACAGCCCTCTCTAAGCGGTTTACAGAGTTAGCATATTGCCCCCAACAATCTGGGTCCTCATTTTACCCACCTCGGAAGGATGGAAGGCTGAGTCAACCTTGAGCCGGTGAGATTTGAACCGCTGAACTGCAGCTAGCAGTCAGCTGAAGTAGCCTGCAGTGCTGCACTCTAACCACTGCGCCACCTCGGCTCCCTATCCCCATGGCTGCCTGTTGCCCACAATCCCGCATCACAAGATCACATATCTGGCACACAACTAGATGGGAGAGAGCTGGACCCAGCCAGTAATAATCAGTACATCCTCAAATATACTCAAGTGTTTTATCCTATGCAGTGATGCATTATTTACTTACTTTTTCCTCTTTCGAATTTTCCAAGTTCAGAGCAATGGAATGCCCAAAGTAAACACAGCCTTCCACAGAACTGGGGAGAGTTATCCAAGCTGAACTTCTGGGATTTCCAAACTAAAGCTCAAACACTAATTCTTACTTATTCTTTTATTTATATCCAGCTTTTTCTGCATGAATTCAAGAAAGCTAACATGGGGACTTCCATTCATTTTGTCTTCCCATAAAAAAAAAATCAAGAAAGAGTTATGAGCCCAAAACCACCTTCCATGTCCAAAAGTTGACTTGAATCTGGGTTTTTTGAGTCCTAAGTAACATGTATAACTCTATACCATATCAGTTCCTCCAGAGTTGGCTTCTTTTAAATTTGGCTATTTTACTAACTTACCACTCTTAAAATACAAAAATGGTCTCTTCTTTCCATATTACATTTCTTATCTATAAACAAATCCTTAAAGCCTCGTCATTCTGTCTTGGTTCGTAAAAGTCCATTAAGGGTTACCAGAGATAACATATATAGTTTAATCATGATCAAATAAATCAACTTTATACTTTGTTTTTAGCAATCGTGATCTTTAATCTCTTCAAATACTGTTCTAGAACTTGATTTTTATTCGTTTTTTTCTTTGTCCATTGTTCACAAGTACACTTCAATATGTCCAATGTTAAACGGTGCTTTTTCAAGAGTCAACTAGACTTTCTGGTTTTTCTTGGAAGACTTTTCACTTCTCATCTAAGAAGCTTCTTCAGTTCTGACTGAATGGTGGGGAATGGAAGGTCCAGTTGCCTCTTGAAAAAGCACTTTTGGGATAACCATGACCTGGATGACTGAGAATCTCCATAGACGTCAACGTTAAACATTTTGTTCCATTTTGTATTAGTCAAATTTAAGTGTTCATCTCCTTTAATTATAGCCTTTAGTTCCTTCTAGTTCCCTCTTGTGTCCAATCTTCAATCCTATCATTTTTGTTAAGATTTCAAAAAAAAAAAAGCAGCATTTTTCCACAGGAAGGATTCTTATAATTAATTTCAAAATCTTATTGTAAAACCATCTGGACGTTTAGTATATTTGCAACTTTCCAAAATCAATTTTCTAATCACTCTTTTGTGATTTATTCCCCCTCCCCCCCAAAAAGAAAAAATCCTTAAACTTATATTTAAAACTGGACATGATTGAAGGAAACTCACTCAGTGCTATTAAACCTATCCTTCAAAAGTGCCTAATAAGTGAAAAGCAGTTAAGAAGCAATTTTTGAAAGTGATTAACAAATGAGGCTCAGTAAACCTTATATTCATATGGGCTGCATTACAACTATGAGCTTGGCTGAAATTCCTTGACTCCCAGCTGTTTGACTCACAAGTCAACCATAAAAACATCAGTTCCTGCAGTTTAATCATGAGGAATAGCTGTCTGGAGTACAGGTGGGCAATCTCATAACCTCCTTTTTCTGGAGAGACCTTTACCAGCCAGAATTTAGCAACTGGCCACTGATAGCCATTGCGATACCATCCCCATCCTTCAGGGACATCTGGTTTGCCATGAATCCTCTCTAAAGACTGAATGCACCAATTATCATATCAAACAAGAGGAAAACCTTCTCCGCACAAAATCCAACCGTGCCTTTTGTAAACAACAAACTTAAAGACTCGAGATCCATTCCACTCCTAAAAGGACCTAACAATAAAGACTGTAATGATAAAACCATTAAAGCCAACCTCTTTAACACATACTTCGGCTCAGTCTTTGTAAACAGCAATAACTCATGCCCAGTATTTCCTAGTCGTACCACAAATAATTACAATGATCTAATAAATATTGATTTTACAGAAGACAACATTGAAAAGGCATTACACAGTCTAAAACCATCTCTATCTATTGGACCTGATGGACTATGTGCCTACTTCTTAAAAAAGCTTTCCACTGCCTTAGCAGAACCTCTAAGCATAATCTTTGAAAAATCTTTCAGGACCAGCTCCTTGCCCAAACTATGGTCACTAGCCACGGTCATCCCTATCTTCAAAAAGGGAGACCCCAGCCTAGTTGAAAATTACAGACCAATCTCTTTATGTTGCATCACCTGCAA
>QLTV01004265.1:2381031-2393458 GCA_003457575.1 Thermophis baileyi | reverse complement strand
GAGGAGAAAATTTTAAGAAGAGTTCACTGGCTTTGTTGGGGTGTGAGAGAGAGAGAGAGAGAAAGAGAAAGAGAAAGGGGAAGAGAGAGGGGGAAAGGGAGGGAGGGAAAGAGAGAGAGAGAGAGAGAGAGAGAGAGGGAGGGAGGGAGGGAAAGAGAGAGGGAGAGAGGGAAAGAGAGAGGAAGGGAAAGAGAGAGACAGAGACAGAGACAGAGATGGAGGGAGGGAGGGAAAGAGAGAGGAAGGGAGGGAAAGAGAGAGGGAGGGAAAGAGAGAGAGAGAAGGCGGAGAGAGAGAGGGAGGGAAAGATAAATGATATTACAAAAGTTTTTCTTTTTTATTGTTGCTAAACGTAATATTTCAAAAGCAGAAAAAAAATGGACATAAAAGTACATTTATCAAGTTTTTCTTAGAACAATTAGCTGAACTCTGCCTTGTCTATCATTATTTTAGATAGTAAAAACCTCAGTATTCAGGTTAAATTGCCGTGTTGGCACTTTGCGATAAATAAGTGGGTTTTGGGTTGCAGTTTTGGCACTCGGTCTCTAAAAGGTTCGCCATCACTGACCTATAGCATAGACACATTTGTTATCATTAGGAATTTCACTCAAATATAAATGCAAAAAAAAATATCAAAGTAGCAAGCATATACACAATTACAAGTGAATATTTGTAGCTCAGGGTTGAACTGTGGGGTCCTTGGTGCTCTCCGAGTTTAGTTGTTTTCTTACAGACATTTCATTACCTAACTAGGTAACATGATCAATGCTAGAAAGGAGTGGGATTTCTGTTTATATACAAGTGGCTTGCCCTATCAGTGTTGGTGGGAGTGATTTTGGTGGTTTCTTGTTTAGGCTGCTGTTTACTGTTAGCTTGTTTGTCTGAGTTTGTGGTTCCTTGATTGGGGTATTGTTTACTGCTTGTTTTGTTGCATTGTTTATTACAATGTTACCTAATTGGGTAATGCAACATCTGTGAGAAAACAATCATGGTCAGAGAGTACCAAGGACCACACATACCTACAATTCATTTGTCTCTTCTTCTCTTTAATCTATATATATAAAAGCGAAAACCACTCATGCATTAATCACTAAATCTCCAGAACCGTAAAGCCTACAAACTTGAAATTTGCCACGTATGTTCCTCTTGGCTTCTAGGTGCTCACTAAGAAAGGATTTTTTCAAAATGACCATCGCAGCATGAGTATTTCTTATATTAATATTAACAAGCTCTGATGCTAAGGAGTTCTACTCCCCCCTCCCCACCTGAAAAGAAATCTGATCCAAATGCAAAACACAAGCAGAGGAGTTTCAGTTTTGCTTTTGCTTTCACAGCAGCAAGTAGCTTTACTACATCTGTTCCTTCTACTGTAACACCAGTTAAAGGGAAAAGAGGCAAAAAATGGAAGAAAAGATTTACAGATGCGATTAGGAAAACACAAGTAAGGGAAGCTGCCTGTTTCTCCCATAGCCAGTTCTATGTGGCATGCTCCAGAGTCAGTTCCCCGGACAGCCTGGTCATCCTACAGCCAGACAGCAAAACCAGGAATGTTGTTTACAGGGAGGTCCTGAGCAATTCATCTGAGGGACGAATTGAAAGTCTATGCTATGCAACTTATTAGCCTGGCTACATAGACAAAACAGCCACGGTTGCTGCTGGGATTAAAGGGCTTAAGCCCGTCTATTTCATTGTTGTTATACTTACAATAATGTCTTCATCTGTAACAGAAACTTAGCTTACCATCTCTAACGAAATAATACAGTCCCTTTTTTAACTACTTATTAATTTTCAAGCTTTAACTGTCAATTTATCAAGCCCCATCACATAGTCTCGTAGCGAAGCACGGGTATCAGCTAGTGACTAGTTAAAATTACCCAGCCAAGTTTCTAATTCCAATTCCTGCTCCTGCCAATTCTAATTCCTCATTGGCTGCTTGTAAAGGGTGGTAGAAAAATTCAGCCTATAAGAACATCAGAAATATTAAGAGACCCAAAAAGAAGAGCTGGAGGTACAGTGTCATTATTTTTAGCAGCAGGAGTGCATTTGACATTTCATTTAGTTTTTCCTTTTAGTCCACTTATTCCAAATGCTCACATATCATGCACTCTGCTTATTGTGTTGCCGTTGTTTTTAATGCTTTCCTTTTTCTATGTTGCATAGATATACTGAAAACTGCCAGGAGTTTGCCCCAGATGGATGGTACAAAACTACTGCAAAATAAACAAATATACAAACATAACGTTCACATATTCGTAGCCAGGAAAGACCAGATAAGAATTAGAAGGGAGGGGAGACACATTTAAAAAAAATGTTAACAGAAAAGTCCCTAAATGTCAAGATCCTTGCCTGTTGATTCTGTTGCAAGACCCAGCGAAAGGAACAACCCAGTCATTTCTCAAAGATGGCAGCGTTTTTGGCTTTTCAAGGTTAAACAGACAATTGTCTTATGTGTTTTATGTTTTTCAACCCACTTCCCTTTGCGCAGGCAGAAGGCTGTTTCATTCCTCTAGTTATCTGCTAAAAAAACAGCTGGCTTCACATGAAAAATGATGGCACCATTTTACTTTATTGTGATATAAAAAAAGAAAAAAGCCCACTCCTCTAGAATTCTACCCCATCTTTTCTTAGTCCCTGTTCTTTATGGAGCAGTAGATTACTCACTTCAGTGTCTCAAAGACAGTCAATAAAGTCAGTCCAGTTGGATGCACAATATTTGAAGGTATGATAATTTATTAAATCTGCCATTCCAAGAAGACCCTGAGCTGCCAAGACTGATACTCTCCAAAATCTCTAGCTAGAAAATGACCCTGATTAAAGAACATGAAGTGTCAAGTATTTTTTTGCAATGCTATGATGGGTAGCAACAAGGGTTGTATTGTTCAAATACTCCATTCTCTTTTATTATGTCTAGTAATCCACTATCTACCCTGCCTTCACTCTGTTTTGAGGGGGAGAAGAAAAAAAGCTATATCCATATGTATTTATTTATTTAAGAAAATATATGTGTTCGCCCAGCTTATTCTCACTGACTCCAGGTGGCTTACAAGGATAAAAGTCATATACAAAAACAATAAAAAAAACAATATTCCTACCCACATCCACACCCCCTTTAAGCTCATGCCTAATAATATAACAATATTGTTATTACATTTATATCTTGCCTTTAGTTGTTTGTCTCAAGGCTCCTGCCTCCTATTTTCTGCATAAGGACTCTATGATGTGGGTTGGGTCAAGAGAGAGAGGCTGGCTCAAAGGTATCTCATTAGCTTTCATAGGAAGCTAAGGGAAGACTAGCACTCATACTTTCCCTGTGTCAAATCCAGAAACTTAACTACTGCACTAACCTGGCTGTCATCAAAACCTGTGTAGTGCCACACAGTATGTTAAACTAATTGTCAACATGAAGACTTATCATCTATGGAGATTCTCAGTAAACCAGGTCATGGTTGTCCCAAAGGTGCTTTTTCAAAAGGCAACTGGACTTCTTTTGTTTTTGCCTGAAGATATTTTGCTTCTCATCCAAGAAGCTTCTTCTGTTCTTGAGAACTAAAGAAGCTTCTTGGATGAGAAGCAAAAACAAAGAAAGTCCAGTTGCCTTTTGAAAAAGCACCTTTGGGATGAAGTCTTATCATATATATACATCAGAGGTGGGTTCGGACCGGTTCGGACCGGTTCGCCCGAATGGGTAGTGTCCCGCTGGTGATGTCACAGTGATGTCACGGATCCGGTTCGGTCGGTGCCGGTCTGTGGGCACCGCCATCTTTTTTTAAAAAAAATTATTATTATTTTCCGTTTTTTTCTTCTTCTACGCATGCGCAGAAGCCGGCACTGTGCATGCATCGCCATCTTGTTTTTGGCTTTTTTGAGGGGGATTTTTTTTGGATTTTTCAGTACTGCGCATGCGTGCACGCGCCCACGAGACGCAGCCACGCGGCACGGGAGGAAACGAACCAGCAGCGAGGTAAGTTAGAACCCACCCCTGATATACATCCATTGCTTTTCCCCTCTTCTTAATCCTCCCCCAACACAAGGCACTGCTTCAGAGGATAATCTCCCAGCACAGTACAAATTCATCTTTTTAAAAACAAACATATGCCCCCTTTTCTCTAGAACTCAAGGTAGCTTACACAGGGGTTGTGACTGTCCCAAAACCACTGGATGGGTTTTGATGGCTGACTGAAGATAGTCTTGAACCTGTAACTCACCAGCCCTGCTTCTAGGTTTCTTAGATTAGGCCAGCTGCCAAGGAACTCTGAACTAGAATCACAAAGGTTAGCAGAGCTGTGCTTCACAACAAGATCACATTCCTTAGCAGCGCCAGGAAGAATGAACCACAATGATCTATCAATAAACTGCATCATTGCTTTACGTTCCTGCTTGGAATTTCCTTGTTTGACAAGTCTCAGAGTTGCCCCTCTGCCTTTAATCTTTGACATGTCTTGAAAGCAAGTCTGGACTGATAAAATTGCCAAGGGTTTTAAGGAGTGAATGACACAGGCACATGCATTTTTAAAAATGATCATTTGGTATGCAGTCATTTTCCTGGTGCTATTTTGGGAATGTATCCTACGTGCACTCTCAACCACAAACATTTTGTGTTTTCTCAACTGCATGGCAAGTGTTCAGATTTCTAAACAGTTCTGGGAAAAGCTGAAATTTAAAGAAAAAGTCAGTATTTCCCTCCATCTATTCATCCAAATACCTATCCACACATTCAAATTTGTCTAAGGAAACCTGACAAATTCTCAGTCATGCTGGGAAAAACAGCTCATGTGACTGAATCGCTAAATCATCTCTTCGGTGAGGCTTTATCTGTACATTCTGGTAGCAGGAACCGTCTACCAAAAAGTTTTTTTGGGGGGGGGGGGAAGAGTGGCAGAGTAGACTTTTAGAATCTGTCCTCCTAATCTAGGCACATTTTGGATTAACCCAAATTTTTTGAAGTTGTACAGTGGGAAGGCCTAGCAGCTTTGCCAATTCAGGATGCATCTGCTTGCAAAACAATTTAATTTCAGGTATTTAATGATATCCTCCAAATCAAGCCAACATAAATTATCACATATCTTCAATAGCTGAATTGCTGAAATTATCTTTTAAGCAACAAAACCTTATAAAATCTTAAAACAATAGACTGGACTCTGCAGGGTTCTGGGCATCAGGAAAATAAAGAGGCTTTGAATTGACCACAAATTTACTATTAAGTGGAAGTGCATCCTGTTATTTCATGGCTATTTGCTCTACAGAGGACTACTCTGGATTAGAATTGCTCTAAACCAGGGGTGTCAAACTCGATTTCATTGAGGGCTGAATCAGGGTTGTGTTTGACGTTGGGGGTCTGGGGTGGGCATGGCCAGCTCGATGTCACTTGTGTTGCAGGTGCCTGTGGTGGCCCGAGCGCTCTGCCAGCGAAAACGGGCTCCTGGGCTCCGTTTTCGGCCGCGATGGTCTCCCTGCAACCCTCTGCCAGCGAAAACGGAACCCACGAGGGCCACTCGCAGCCCTCCTGAGCTCCATTTTCAGCTACGACAACCTTCTGCAACCCTCTGCCAGCGAAAATGGAGCTCGGGAGGGCCACCTGCGGCCCTCCCGAGCTCCATTTTTGCTGGCAGAGGCACAGCGGGCCGGTCCTTTGTTGTTTCCAGGGCAGCCCGATCTGGCCCCCGGGCCTTGAGTTTGACACCCCTGCTCTAAACTGTGGTGGGCAATAAATATTGAGGAGAAATGGAGCATGCATGTGTTTATGTATGGCACAGAACTGTTGACTATGTTGGACAGTTGGAAAACAACTGTTATCTGCACTAAAATGCTTTGGAACAAGGCTTAGCAGAAGACAAAACAGTATGGCCTCTGTTACCTTCAGGTAACAATGATAGAATAAACATTTCCTTGTGGGTTCTCTGTGTTCTCTGATAGTATTAATTTATGCCCCAAGGGCAGTGCACACCATCTTGAAAGATCATCCAAAGATGCATGAACTGGTTTATTTGTACAAAGACATTAAGATTATACCAATGCCTGAGCTCCATTACACAGAACAAGCTGCACTGGGATTAGATATATTGATAAGGTCCCTAAAAATGAAAAACAAAACAAAACCTTTCTTAAGCAGTGGAATGAGTAATACTTAAAGGAATACTGTAGTACTAATGCAGAAACATACAAAATCTTTCTCATCAATCCTTGCATATTGACCGGAAAGGTGCTTTCTTTAGTTAATTAAAATAGGGTACAATGAAAATAAGCATCTTCCAATAATAGAATAATGATCAAAGAAAGAACTCTTTTTCCATGACTATTGGAAATACATTACAAATCTGATCATGTTATTTTAACATTTTACTAGGTTCTATAGTGGGGTATCCTAACATTTATTCGGGCAACCTTTAATTGCTCAGTCTTCCTTCCTTCCTTCCTTCCTTCCTGCCTGCCTGCCTGCCTGCCTGCATGCATGCATGCAAAATTTTGTCAAGTGGAAAATTGTATATGTAATACATTTGCACATAGTAGAGTCTTTCTGCTGAGAGCAGAATTATCAAGTCAGTTATCCTCAATTTATTTACAGTTAAGAATATCATCCAAACATAGGACATGTGCCAGCATTAGCTGGATCTTGCCACAGAATATGGCCATAAGCAAGCCATTTTTTTTTGTTTTTTCTGCACTAGCAAATTCTCATTTCTCAATATTCTTTTTTTTCAAGGAACCATTTAAGATAATCCATATAAATTCCTTGGTCTAATATTCTGTTGCCCTGAAAAAAGTGATGAGGATACACTTGGTTGAATAGTATCCTTGCTATAACTACAAAGCTTGTTTTTGTTTTTTTTTTAAAAAAGTGAAGTTGCCTCAAATTAAACAAAAGTTCAAACAAGAAGTCAATATATATATAAGGGAAAATGCTATTTAAAATACTTTCACAATGTTTTTTAATGAATGCATAAGTAGTAACTTTTAGTATCAAATCAAAAGAGAATTTTGATTTTTCCAGTTCTGAGAAAATGGATACGCATTTTTAATTTCCCATTCAAAATAAATTCAAGTTGGGCACAAATAGTTTTGTGAAATTCTCCACCAAATTTGTGGCCAAAAAATGGACGATTTCTCCAAATTTCTGCACGAGGGGGAAAAATGTGTTTATGAATTAATTGATAAAATTGGACCGACTGCCTCAAACCAGTGTGACTAGGCAGCTCACCTCAAGTGTTAAAAAGAAGATATAAATCAAGAATCGCACTATTGATTAAAGGATAGAACCAATAATTACAATATTAAGAAGTGGAGTCACAATAAATCAGTTTCCCGATCTCCTTCCCTCTCACCCAGAACTTTATTCTCACCAGCTTCCAGAAGACCATGAGGCTGAAGGCCATGTGCTCTTCAGCGAGAAAGCTGTTCCAGGAGGAGCAGGGCAGCTACACAGAAAACTTGCCATGCTCCTTCCTTCCATAATGTAGTTCCTCTAGCACAGTGATGGCGAACCTTTTTTTTGCTTGTGTGCCAAAAGGGCGCACACGCGATAGTGCACGCGTGCATGCCCACACCCATAATGCAATGCCCTCCCGCCATGAACAGCTGCTTTGCAGTTTGACAAATTGAAAAATTATATATCTGAATTATTAGTATAGGCCAGTGATGGCGAAAATTTTTTGGCTCGGGTGCCAAAAGGGTGCGCATACGCACGATAGCGTGCGCATGCGTGCCCACACCCATAATGCAGTGCCCTCCCCCACGCATGCGCACAACCCCGCGCATGCCCCCCCCCCCCGCACATTCGCACAGGCCTCACTGAAGCCTCCGGACTTCCGGTAGGCCCGTTGGGCCGTTTTTCGCCCTCCCCAGGCTTCAGGAGGCTTTCCTGAAGCCTGGGGAGGGCGAAAAATAGCCCAACGGACCTACCAGAAGTTCCTTTCTGAACTTCTGGTAGGCCTGTTGGGTCCATTTTTCGACATCCACAGGCTCCGGAGGCTTTCCTGAAGCCTGGGGAGGGCAAAAATGGCCTCCCCCGCCCTCCGGAAGGCCAAAAATCAGCTGGCCAGCGCACACATGCGCGCTGGAGCTGACATAGGGCAATGCCTTGCGTGCCCTCAGATATGGCTCCACGTGCCACCTGTGGCACGCGTGCCATAGGTTTCCCATCACGGCTCTAGCAGATGGAAACCCTTAGTAGGCCCTCCCTTGCTGTCCAGGTGGGATGGACAGAAACTATTGGGGAAATGTGGTCTCTAGTTTGGTCTAGTGCTTAATGCACCATGCTAGAAACCAGGAAACTGTGAATTCTAGTCCCACCTTAGCGCATGAAAGCCATGTGCCTGACATTGGTGTAATGACCAGGAGACTGTGAGTTCTAATCCAGCCTCAGGCATGAAAGCCATTTGAGTGATTTTGAGCCAGTCACTCTCTCTCAGCTGAACCCACCACACATGGTTATTGTTGTGGGGAAAATAGGAGGAGGAAGAAGTATTAGGTACATTCGTCACCTTGAGTTACTTATAAAAATAATAAACGCAGGATTAAGAAAAACGAAAATAAATAAATCTAAAATATCGGACTTTATAGAAAATGACCAGGACCTTGGATGGCAGTTGGGATCCTATTTGGTACCCAGAGCAGCTCATGCAGCAATGGTGTAACCTGATAGTACTGAGACCAACTACACACACCTCTTCATTTTCTCTGTAGCAATTACAGTAGTATCTCAAGAAGAATTCCCTCTTGGTGGCTTATTTTATAACCTAAGAAAGGGAAGCCAGCAAGGCTGCAGACTTAGTTGAAACAAGATTGTAACAAAGCAGGATATTAACAAACAAACTCCTTAGGGACCTGTTGCATAATACATCCAACAGCACTGCAGTCTGGCCACAAACCTTTCTTTGACAAGGTCTTCTGCTTTGAAAGGCTGTCTAAACCCTAACTGAATGAGAACTGTTAGGTGGCAAAAAAGAGGAAATGTTTCTGCCCAGCGCTATTCTTACCAACTATCTACAGGTAGTTCTTGGCTTACAATAGTTCATTTAGTGACTGTTCGAAGTTACAACAGCACTGAAAAAAGTGACTTATGACCGTTTTTCACACTTACAACCATTGTAGCATCTCCATGGTCATGTGATCAAAATTCAAAACTTGGCAACTGACTCATATTTGTAACGGTTGCAGTGTTCCGGTGTCATGTGATCACCTTTTGTGACCTTCTGACTAGCAAAGTCAACGGGGAAGCCAGATTCACTTAACAACCATGTTACTAACTTAACAACTGCAGTGATTCATTTAACAGCTGTGGCAAGAAAGGTCATAAAATGGGGCAAAACTCACTTAACAAATGTCTCATTTAGCAACAGAAATTTTGGGCTCAATGTGGTTGTAAGCAGAGGACTGCTTGTACCTGACAAGGTATTTTTTTCCTGGAGTGTAAAAACACAGAGTGACTTTGGGTATTTCCTTAAAAAAAAAAAAAACCTGATACAAATTCTTTCTGAACATGAAAGAATAGATGGAAAGGGCAATGATTAGAACAAATCTTATATAACAGACATTTAATCTGGGAGGAGTGGTACAGAAAAAAAAACCAGTAAGGAAATGTCTGCTTCCCTGGGTTTATAAGCCAAAATAATTACTTTGGCAAAGTGGATGGAATAACATAACTATTCATGATGTAGGATAAACTTAGCAGTTTTGTGGATGCTTGCTTTTATGAGTTCATAATGGTAGGTGGAAAAGGGTGTTATAAGACTCGTAATTTATTTTAAGATGTTGAGCCGAATCCAGCTAGTTGTGAATATTAGCTAGGCCTCTCTTCCTCGAAGCTCGAGAATTGAATGTCTTCTCTTCGGCACTCTGGTGAAAGAACTGAAGTGTCAGACGACTCCAAGGGGATTGTTGTCAACTTTCATGCCATGGCATAACCCCTCCCTGCTTTTAAAGATAAATCACTGAATTCTCAAGAGATTGCCAAATCTCACAAGACCTTAGCAATGTCACCCCCTTGAGAATTTTCATGATTTCCATCTAAGAATCCCAAAAGGTTGTATGATTTCAAAAGATCTCATTTGAAACTCTGAAACCTTGCAAACTTTGCTGATCCTTTCAAAATTGTGGCCATTTTAAAAAATATATATTTAATATATATATATATATATATATTGTTATTTACTATTGGGATTCTGCAGATGCCATCTATGTCTCATGGGTACTATCTTGCCGGTTCCTGAATTAAATATAGACTTGGTAGTGATGAAGAAGCCATTGATTATCTCATCTACTACATAGGTTTTAATTCTGTTCTCCCTTACTTATATAAAGGCTATCTTGACCTCATAGCACGTTAGCCAACCATTTAACGAATGATCTTCACATAAACAATTTTCTGCTATTGTTAAATAAGTGATTAAGTTCACTTCACCACTGAGAGAAAACTGTACCTGCCTGATATGCCTGTTCCTGGCCATTACCAGGCACCGATTACCCTTCAGGATAATGGATACCAAAGCCTGACAGGTCTTATATATGCTTTGAGGCTGCCTTGGAATGCTGTCCAAATAAGGGGGAAATGCTACTTTAGCAATAGCAATAGCACTTAGACTTATATACCGCTTTACAGTGCTTTTTACAGCCCTCTCTAAGCAGTTTACAGAGTCAGCATATCACCCCCAACAATCTGGGTCCTCATTTTACTGACCTCGGAAGGATGGAAGGCTGAGTCAACCTTGAGCCTGGTGAGATTCGAACTGTCAAATTGCAGGCAGCTGGCCGTCAGCAGAAGTAGCCTGCAGTACTGCATTCTAACCACTGCACCACCGATACTCAAAATATGTGTGCCTGTGATGTTATATGTTTACAATGTACGATTGCTTGGGGACAAAAGATCATAATGGACTGGAAGATGACCAGCACGTGCATTGGACTTATAAAATGATATTGGACTCAAGAAGAGAAGGAGATAACGATGGAGATAGCAATAATGATGGCAATGACACTTATTCTACATACTGTATATATATTGTCTAGTTGCCATTAAGAACAGGTCTATTTTTACGTGGAGGACAGGACTGATTTAACTTAAAATGTTAACTCATTTACGCATATGTAGCTTTAATTTGGAAATCAAAGATTCTGTTCTTGTTGTTGCTGCTGCTGCTATAATATCAGTCTTTCTTCTACCCATATTATTATATTTTAGATTAATCTGATAGCTAAATGCCATTCACTAGGCCAAAAGGACCCATTTTGTCACATACAGTATTGCACCTTGTCAGAGACTGAACAGCCCCTCTATTTTTGAAGCAAGCTGTCTAAGAATGATAGGTGACTTGTTTTGGATCATAACTGCTACCTGTTATGCCCTTATGTCTGAACATGTCATTTTAGATTTTTTTTTTAATTCTCATGCTACTTCCCACCAACAATGCTGTTTCAAAAGGTATTCCAGATACTTCTGAATCCTGATCCTGCTGGTATGTGACTCAAAGAGTAGAATAGAAGAGAACATTGTCTTTTGCAGGATTTGTAAACTGGATTAGGATGTATAGTCAGAAATGCTTAAATGAGAGAATGTATACATGTGACCAATGCAAAATAAATATTGTGAATACTATATCCCATTAATATAGCTTTTAACTAAGATGTGAACCTGGCTACTCTTTCTTTAAAATCAAGAATGGAAATTGAAGTTTTTAGCTTTGCAATAATATTATAAAAATAGGTATTCCGGTTTTTCTTCAGATATGGAAAGTTTAGTTCCCAAGATAGCCATGGGATTATGACAAAAAAAAAGTCTACATGACAGGTACAATCAAACAAAGCCCCAAACCGTTTTTACAAGCATCACATTAGCAAGACATGTACAAAGGGGCAGGATTTCCTTTGTATTGTAACACCCACCAGCTGGGATTTATTTGACCCCTCGTTTCAATATCTCATGAAGAGGGAGTCAAGCTACTCTCCAAAGCACCTGAAGGCAGGACAAGAAGCAATGGATGGAAACTAATAAAGGAGAGAAGCAACCTGGAATTAAAAAGAAACTTCCTAAGAGTGAGAACAATTAACCAATGGAATAGCTTGCCTCTAGAATAGAATAGAATAGAATAGAATAGAATAGAATAGAATAGAATAGAATAGAATAGAATAGAATAGAATAGAATAGAATAGAATAGAATAGAATAGAATAGAATAGAATAGAATAGAATAGAATTCTTTATTGGCCAAGTATAATTGGACCCACAAGGAATTTGTCTTTGGTGCAAATAATTTGTCTTTAGTGCATATGCAGTTTACATAAAAAGACAAGATACATTCGTCAAGAATCATAAGGTACAACACTTAATGATTGTCATAGGGTACAAATAAGCTATCAGGAAAAAATAAATATTAATATAAATCGTAAGGATACAAGCAACAAGTTACAGTCATACAGTCATAAGTGGGAGGAGATGGG
>QLTV01004265.1:2366348-2380197 GCA_003457575.1 Thermophis baileyi | reverse complement strand
TGTATTGTAATAGGTGGTAGTATGGGAGGGTTTCTCATAAAGTCTACCACCATTTTTACCGTTTTGAGTGTGTTCAGTTTCAGGTTGTTCCGGTCGCACAACAAGGCTAGTTGTTCAACCTCCCGTCTGTATGCAGTTTCATCGTTGTCTCGAATGAGACCAATCACTGTTGTGTCATCTGCGAACTTCAGTAGCTTAACAGATGGATCGTTTGAGATGCAGTCATTGGTATATAGAGAGAAGAGAAGTGGTGGGAATGCTCCAAACTGGAAGTTTTTAAGAAGAGATTGGACAACCATTTGTCTGAAATGGTATAGGGTTTCCTGCTGGAGCAGGGGATTGGACTAGAAGACCTCCAAGGTCCCTTCCAACTCTGTTATTACCGTATATTCTGTTCTATGAAGTCACCCTTCTCTGTAGATACTATTATCAATTTCTCAGATTTAACTCACAATGTCAAGTGTTGCAAATAAGTCTGTACCTAAGTATTAACAGAACTTTATAATTCCTGGGCAGGCCGCTTCTTAAGTATCTTAGGTTTTCCTTTGTCTGTAATAGGCCAGCTGATACTCTAGTATGTCAACTGTCTTAAAAGTGCTTCGTAAAGAGAGGGATATTCCATGGTTCCAAATCCTTACACAGATTGTCAAACTGTTCATTAGGAATGTATGGAGAAGGTGAGGAACATCTTTTCAAATACAGCTAGTGAGGAAACTGACACATATCACCTGTGCATAAGGTATGCAAGCAGGGTTACAGATCATGCAGGAAAGCTTGCTATTCCAAAATTCTAGACTGGATGGCAGATTTATGTTCATGCAGTTATACTCCTGACCTGTGTTGAACTAACTATGTGTCTGTTGGGATACTGCACTGGCTTGAACTAGCAATTTATCCTTCTCCTTCTCTATATCCTCCTCTTTGCTATTTGATGAGCCCTGGTGGCACTGAAGTTAAAATGCAGTATTGCAGGCAAACTCTGCCCACAGCTAGGAGTTCGATCCTGATGGGGCTCAAGGTTGATTTAGCCTTCCAAGGTCAGTAAAATGAGAACCCAGATTGTTGGGGACAATATGCTGACTCTGTAAACCACCCAGAGGGTGCTGTAAGTGCTATAGGGTGGTATAAAAGCCTAAATGCTATTGCTAATGCAATTGTTATATTTTTAAAAAAGTTTCTGACAGTTCAATGGACCACTTCACATGTACCAATGACTCTCAGAATCCTCTATTATTAGGATAATTTCACATTCAACTTTCCCTTAAGCTGGGAAGCCATTCAATCATCTACATTCTGATTTTTAAGGACAAAACCTAGTGAAGGTTGACATGGCTCAAAAGAGGTGTCACTTTACCCCAGATGCTGCAAATAAATATATGGTTCTAACTCCAGATCAGAAAGTTCAGAGACAGTAATAAAATTGGTGGATAACATAAAGGGGGAAATGAGGAGGAAGGCCAGGGTAGGGCACAAATAATCTACCCACTCATAGGAATTAGATTTAGGAAGCTGGTTGGCCAGTGAAGTGGTTTTTTAAAAAAAAAAGGAAGCAAAAGAATGTATCTATTATTCCAACAAAGATTCTTGCTTTGCTACTTCTAGGAGGGAAAGATGCTATCCCAGGAATGTGCTCTTAAGAATAGTGTTTTGTAAGTTCTACTTATATTTTTTCTGTCCACTTTTTTTCAGAATGTTTAAACCTCTCTCAAATCTGCCTTGGTTGCTTCCTGTAGTCAAATAGAAGCTATTTCAGCTTTTTTTTTATCCTATTCTTATTTCAAATCAGCTAGGATTTTTATCAACTGAATTTAAACATGGCTTGGAGAAACATCAAAGCATTCATAAATAAATCTCAGGGCACATCAGAGAGGATACAATGGAATGCTCTGCTGAAATTAAGACTATTAGTACCTGCATACAATCTGTCTCTGTCTGTCTGTCTGTCTGTCTGTCTGTCTGTCTCTCTCTCTCTGTCTCTCTCTGTCTCTCTCTCTCTGTCTCTCTCTGTCTCTGTCTCTGTCTCTCTCTGTCTCTCTCTCTCTCTCATATTTCAAAACAACATATGGACAACTGAATGGGGCATTTGGAGATGTTGAGGAAAACCTAACGATACCATTAAATGTTATCTTTGGGATATGCCTTTCCTTTGGAACTGACCTTTCATCCAAAGTTGAATTTCCCATTTTGATATATTTGATTTTATTTTAATCTGTAAGCTGACCAAACTCATTATAGAGTCAAGCAGCCTTGAAATTGAAATAATGAATAAGTAATGAAAACAAAGAGAACACAATGGACTATCCAAAACTACTCCGCTCTTAAGGAAGAGGAAGAGACAAAGCTAGAGGGTTGTCTTGTGCGATATTCAGTCTGTAATATATATTCATTTTAGAGTTAGAGTCAGGATAATGGGCTTTGTGTGTGTGTGTGTGTGTGTGTGTGTGTGTGTGTGTTTCAAGTTGGTAGTGACTCCTGATGATTGCCTAGGCAAGTCCATGAAGTTTCCTTGGCAAGGTTTTTCAGATGTAGTTTGCCCTTATTCTCCTTCCTAGAGCTGAGGGAGAGTGACTGGTCCAAGATCTCCCAGCTGGCTTTGTGCCTATGAAAGAACTAGAAGTCACAGTCTCCCAGTTTGTAGCTGGTACTTTAACCACTACATCAAACTAACTATCAGGATCTGGGTTACATTTAAATCATCACCATCATCATCATAGCAAGAGTGAAAGTTGTAAATGGCATGGCATTCTTACAATGTTCCAGGAATTCTGGGAATGATAAGAAAAGTCAATAGTAAGATCTCTAGGTCTTATTTGCTTTGCATCTAATTCATAATTTGGATCAATCAATTATATAAAATGGTTCTATTTGAAGTTTATGTACAAAACTGGCTTCAGTAAACAATATTTTAAAGTATTTGTTCTATCTAGCTAAGTTTTTTTGATTAGCTTCTTAAGTTCTGGGCATGGGTGAGTTTTTATTTGGGATCCAGTCAGTCTACAAATTCCTGGGATTAGTCTCATTTTCGTTATAAACTTGTACCATCAAAAGAAACAAACAGAAAAAACATTCCGAATATTCTCAAATACCTACAGCAGCATTACATTTTGAATACTACCCAATCAATCAATCAATCAAGTTTTATTCAGTCATTGACCAGCAGATAAAGCACAAAAATCACAATTACTTAGGATAAAGAAGGAAAATTATAACTGTTCTGGAATATCTAAAAAGGATTAGAAGAAATACTATACTGTAGAAACTACAGAGCAGTACTTAACTGCAGTTAAATAAATAAAATCAGATTGATAACAATTTGAGATAAAGCAAGTCAGAATGACCAAGATATTTAGTGATGGAGATAATAATTCCTGGTGAGCACCCGTATAAAAGGGGCAATACAGAATAATGTGTTTCATCATTTCAATTATTTCTCCACCGCCCAGACACGGTCTCTGTTCAAAGAGGTTCTTTTGATCTCTCCCTTCTGTTAGGGCTGTTGGAAGAGCACTGAATCTGGCTAAAGCTCTTCTAAATTTTAGGACAGCTATGCAACTAAAATATCTAGCTGGTTTGAGGAGGTGTGCAGAGTGGCTCAAGAAAGTGTTTTGGGGTGTAAAACGGGAAAGTCTGCTTGTAGCTCTAAATCAATGGCCTGCTGTTTGAGATCAGCCGTTGAGCATTCATATCCCATCAGAGCAATGGTTAGCCATAAAAAGCCATAAAGTTGCAGTTTGGCAGGTATTGCCTGGCACAGGAAGACTGAAAGCTGTCAATCTTACTTAAAGGTGCCAAGCCAGCTGAAAAACTGGAGAGCTTAAGCCAATAGGAGAAGATTAAAACCCAGGCAGAAGTTTCTATTTTAAGTAGGCCAGTTTTTTTCACAGTGGAGGAAGAATATTGTCCTTTTCTACTATTAATGGATACCTTATTCAAAGAGCGTAAAGGTAGGGTATTTTTGTCCGTGAAATTAAACCTGGGATGAAAAGTTATTCCGATATTCCACGTTGGAACTCCTTGCTAAACAGCACGTTTGATCATCATGCAAGGTTTCGTTCTTTTCTGTGCTCATGCCCATCTGTCAAGATGGCACTGTGCCCGATTTCCAGATGGTTCTCCAATTTCAGAGGTCCAGAGGTGCTGGAAAAAAAGATGGGTTTATATAACATTGTTAATGCCACCTTTTCTCTCTCCATCCTTTCCGCACTGACAGCTTAAACAAATTGGCACTATTGTAACACGTACGATGTCTTTAAAAAAAAAAAAATCATAGGAATCAGAGACGGAAATAAAGCTTAGGGGAAAATCACTGAGTTTATTTACTGAGCTGCATCTTCGCTCCTGCAATATGAATATCACTGGGTAAAAAAGAACAATGGCTTGATTCCAGGCATACGTGGTTGCCAATAATCATACTAGGTTTTAAGCATGCATGGGGAAACCTCAGAGACCATACCGGATGTCAGAAAGTATTATACCAAAATTCACCCCTTCTATTGACTCTGTATAACAGACAGTGTTTATCATTAGTGGGAAATGAGTGGGGAGGGGACTCATAAAAGAAACCCCCTAATGTGAGACAATTCTGGGATGTCATAGAGCATGTGTGTCAAACTTGCCACGTCACGTTGCAGTCACGTGATGTTTCGTGATGTTTTTCCCCTTCACGGAGGTGGGGTGGGCGTGGCCTGCACGTGATACATCCGGCCTGCGGGCCGCCAGTTTGACACCACTGTAATAGAGCCTGTAATATTCTCTGAAAATATTTCTTTGACCACCACCTAGGGTTGACTGTGTCAACTTACCAGAGAGGTTTACATAGCAGTTGGGAAAACCTCATTGAAAAATAGTGAAGTTCAACAAGTTTGGTATGGTATATCTGAAAGTATGCTCCTAGGTGAGTTCTTTAAATTTTGAGTGGTCTCTGATGAATGAAATGAAGCTAGGGTCACAAAAAAACAAGATGTCCTCTACTGCAATGGCATTCTCATTTATGCTTTTCACAAAATAGTTATTCTGTATCCCCATTGCTTCTTCTTCTAGCATCTTCTGGTCTACTCTTCTAGTGCCAAGTAACAGCATCTCAGGCGTTTTAGGATTTTGATTTTTTTAGATTATTTTAATAATGAAATTTTAATAAGTTTAGTATTAATGCACACTACATGCTAGATTTTCCTATTACCTCTACTTTTTTTTTTTTACCGTTGGCTCTTATTGTGCTTTCATTTTTGTAATCTGTAAGAATTCATTATTGCCCAATGTTGATCTCAGTTCCAAGATGTCTGTTCAAATATTTATGCCTGATTACATAACATTATTGGGGGGAAAAAAACCTCAAAAAGCTATTTCCAGACCCAGATAGGATGTAGTTGCTCAATATTCTTCCCTTATTTCTAATGTGATTCTTATCATTGGGTTACTTGTTGTTGGTAGGAAGCAAAATAGTACAGTCCTCTCTCATTCTTTCCATATGAGTAATTTGGATCCAATTATTAAACCCCTAAAGTGGCAATTAAAAAAAACAAACACCAACTCTACTGGTTGAATCATCTTCTGCAATGTTATATATGGGCTTTAGGTCCTTGGGGTGCAACATCAGTTTTCATTAAGACTCTTTGAGCTCCTTTCTTTTGAGTGTATCAGGCCCAGTTAGTCGTGACAACAATAGGAATTATCATTGTCCAGGATTTGCAAAGACGGCCATTCTCTGGTTCAATGAGCTGCTCTAGGATTGTTAGTAGATGGAGAGGATTCAGAGCTTAAGAAAGATGGATGAATTAGAACATTGCAACTTTCTTCGTGAAGAATCCCATCAGTAACCCAGTGACCTCATTTCTTTCTTTCTATGACAATCAGTAGCCTTAAGTTAAAGAAACAGAAAGAGACTGTTGTCTATTTCTCTAAAGAAAAAAAGAGAGCATCTAATGCAACAAAAGGCTTGAAAATACTGTGTTAAGCCCAGACAATATTTGATGGCCAATTATGTGCAACCTTCCCTGATCTCTTCTTGCTTTTTTTTAATGAAAAATGACAAAGGGGACAGACCAGTCAGCTGAACTCCTGTACCTTGGAGCATTTTTTTCACTCAACCCATCTCTCTTTTTTTTTTTCCTCTCTCTCTCTCTCTCTCTCTTCAGGTTTTGTTTTTATTTTTTTCAGGGAGGGAAAACATTTCAGAGGAATTGTGCAGAGCACTTCACTGAAGCTTCCTGAAATTACTTGTCCAGAAGGGAGGAAGGGATAAGAGATGGACTCATGCTACATAGAGGAAAATGGAATTCAAGCCAAACAATATTTTACAGAAATTATGAAACTGACCAGGAACAGACTAAGAGAATTAAGGGTGGGCTGGTTCACAGGGTTACCTGCAAAGGTTAGAGAAGGACTGAAACAAGAGAATAGGCAATAGCCCATTCAAGGGAGGCTCACATCATGGGGACGCAGAGCTATAGCACTGCTTGTTGGATTACATGTGGAGGGACCCAGTGTCTTCTATTAACCATATTGTTTCAGGATCTATGATAATTCGCCGTGGCCAACTCATCATGGCCAACTCACTGCAGGATAACTCGCCATGGCCATCTTGCCACAGGACAACTCACTGCGGGACAAGAGTTACACTAATATCAAAGAAATGGTGGAATAGAAATATTAAAGGAAGGATTCCAAAGGAGGGACACAATGAAATGTGAATGGCAAAAATTAAAATAATTTGTATTTATTGTAAATAATGAAATAGAATTGTTAAATTGTCCCACAGTGAGTTGTCTCACAGCGAGTTGGTCATGGTGAGTTGTCTTGCAGCGAGTTGGCCATGGTGAGTTGGCTGCAGCGAGTTGGCTGTGGCAAGTTGTCCCATTCCCATTGTTTCATTTCATCCAAATTATGGAAAAGTCAGAACATAAATCTCTATTTGATATTGACTTAATAAGCTGTTGAAATTAGACATGAAAAATGTATTAACTATAATTGAGGAATGACATCTTGGGGCAATTTCTCTGACTTTGGACTCTTTCTCATGGCTTACTAATGGTGGCATAAACATAGCTCATTAACCATTACACGGGCACAGCCTTGTTATGTTGCTTTTGTCTCATCCCCAGTTAAGTGTGGAGGTAGCTGAAAACCATAGTTAGGTGTTTCTGAGATGAGATATGAGCTGCTGAGATGGGATATGAGCTGCTGCCAAATAGAAATATTATGGAGGTTTCATTGGTACAAAGTGAAGGTGAGACATAAATCTAATGACAACTAGTGCTTCATAGTTTTATTGGCTATTTTGCCAAGCAAAGCTACCATCACCAGAGACCAATGGAGCAGGAGGGATAGTTTTGACTGGTAAAGCAGCATCTGATCTGCAAATGTGGTCCTGCTTTGTAAACTAAGCACACACCCAGCCCCATGGATCAGCTAAAGTTAAAGCCAAGTTTTAATTGGTTGGTCAAGGCATCGGTCAAAACCTGTCTCCTCCCTTAGGTGTTGCTATTGGTGGTTGTTTTTCCCAACAGCAGCTGATGTTAGGAGAATCCACCAATCATTTTCTTTGAAGTACCCTGCATTAAATTTTTGAACCAATCACTGGCTTCTTTGCTGAGGGAGAATAGGGTACAGCAAAGAGGGCTGTGCCAAATATGTCAATATACTTTTGTGGCATTTTATAGATTGGAGGAAAACATTTTAATGGGGTAGGGAGAATAATCCTTTGTGAAAGAGGAGGTGAACTTCTGCCTATGGGTAAAAAAAGATGATATAAAAGCTTATAAAGACACAGTATAATATTCTTAACTTTCTTAGTAGGTCATATATCAGATTAACGTATTAATAAGAAAATGGGTTATCATATAATGCCAAGGGAATGTTTTCTTTTTAAAAAAATCAAATTGTTAAACAAATGACAATGGGCTCATTTGCATGTAATCCAAAAATATAAAAGCTAAGACAAAATGCATAATCCGCATGATGATCTAGTGTGATGTAAGTAAAAGAGTTTTAAGTTGATTTTCATGAGACTCAGAAGCAGTGAAAAATATGCATGCTGAGGGAGAAATTGGAACAGGTGCCTCTTTCTTGAATGTTTTCATTTCTTTGTGGGGTTCTTTTCTCATTCTATTTTTAAAAACTGTCAATTTGCATGATTCACTCCTTACAGGATTTCTCATAAAGGTCTCAAAGCTAAAGATTCAGTCTATCATAATACAATTAGCAATTCCCAATGTAAATTATAGTTTTAAAAAATTATTTTTTTCTGGCTGGTAACATAGCTTGTGAAGTGAGAATATCAAAGTCTTCAACAAAATAGAATTCCTTCCTCACATCTATTGTAAAAGCAAAGCAATCATTTTAATTCACTTAGAGGCCTTCTCCAAGAGTTCCACTAACTACTAGAAGCACCCAAAACGGTTTCTGTGCATATGCAGAAATCTCTTCCAGGTACTACAACTGCCAGACAAAGTTTTGAGGTGATGCAAAGCTTTTTTGTGAGGAAAACTGGATTGATAATGGTGATTTTTCTGTTGTATGAAGTTCACTGTTAAGGCAGGACCAAGCTGCCTTACCCAGACCTTGTAACTACCAGAAAATGATAATTATCCAACCTATATCAATCTGAAGCCTTTTTGATGAGTTAGACTACATTACCTTTCTGCCTGAGGATGTTGGGATCTATAGTCTAACCCATTTTAAGACCACTAGATCAGGGAAGACCCAGTTTGATATAATTGTTACAGCATCAGGCTAGAAACTGTGAGTTCTAGTCCTACCTAAACTACAAATCTAGGTGGGTAACCTTGAGCCAGTCACTCCCTTAGTCCAAAGAATGAGACTATACTGAAGCCACTATTGAAACAAGAGTCAGTTGCATACAGTATGGTAACTGCGGCAGGTAAAGTAGAAGGTTGTTATATTACCTTTTCCTTTTCTCCAGATGTCACCTGTCTCTTGTGATTAGACCTATGGGTTTCCTTCAACATTCCTAGCATCTACATACATCCTTATTGGAGAGGGATGCATTTTCCTTGGACTCTTTTGATTTTTCCCCCTGTTCTTCTCCAAGCAGTTCTTCCATTCTGAACCACAGCTATACAGAAATAATTTTCCATACTTTTCTACAAGGCATATATCGTATGACCTAGCCTTAGCTTGAGTTCTGCTGAATTCCCTTTGGTGTACAATGAAGCCTCTCTGTTGTGTTGTAAAGTCTATAGGGTAAGCCTGTCTGCTAGTATTCTGAATTTGCTTCCTGATGCCATCATTTACCCAAATTTAGTGGAGTGCATAATAGAATGAGCCACATTCAAATGGCTGCCCTCTCCTGTGGAGTTCTTCAGAGCTCAACACTTCCCTGACACTTATTTAACTTTCACTTGAAGCAACTGAGTGAGAACATTCCATGCTACAGGGTGAAGAATCATCAGTGATACTTAATTGTACGTCTCCCCCCTGGAATGACCAAGCGATGTGGTAGAGGTCCTGTTTCAGTGTCTGAAGTTTATGTGGATCTGCATGGAGAAGAAGTTTCAACTCAGTCCAGAAAGACCTACTGACTTTGGGTTTTAGAGCTTCCTGGATCCAGAGATTTTTCCATCTCTAGCAGGGGTGGGCTGCTGGGGGTTCACAGGGGTTCGGGAGAACCTCTAGCTAAGATTCTGTGCAGTTCGAAGAACCCCCAAATCCCACTCCTGGCTGGCTCCACCCACCCCTCCCAGGAGTCCCCACGCGACCTGTTTTGGATGCAGGTAAGTGCAGGGCATGCACGGAGGCTTGGGATGGTGAAAAACAGGCCTACCGGAAGTTCGGGAAGGCTCCAGAGGGCCTCCGGAGGGCCTCCGGAGCCTGGGAAGGCCGTTTTCGCCCTCCCGGATGCTCAAGGAAAGCCTCCGGAGCCCAGGAAGGGAAAAAACACCCCCCCACACCGTGGTGCAGGAGGCCGACTAGGCCACAGCCACCATGGCCACGCCTACCCAGCAACCAGGCAGAGAACCCCTTGCTAAAATTTTTGAAGCCCACCCCTGATCTCTAGTTCTGGATGGGGCTGCACTAAGACAGAACCACAATTCAAGGGTTCTCCTGCACTCATGGCTTTTGTATGAGGAACAGTTGGCAGCCGTGGTTGGGAGGGCTTCAGCCCAACTTTCTGCTGTTTACCAATTGGACCTTTCTTGGCTCAGGCAGTGCTGACATGGTCATTAATGCTTCATTCACCTCTCAAGTGGCCTACTGCAACAAGTTGAATGTGGGCAGCCCTCAAAGAACATCCAGAACCTGCAGTCAGCCCAGAATGTGGTGGCATGAACAGTTACAGGTGTGCTTCAATATACTTACGTTGCATCCATGCTTCATGAGCTGCACTAGCTCCCAGGAGGATTCTGGGTGCAATTCAAAGTGCTGGTTGTCACCTATAAAGCCTTTTATAGCATGGGATAAAATTATCTGAGGGATGCTTCTATCCAATTGTCTCTATCCACCCTGTCAGATCTGCTAGAAAAAGCATGTTCCAGGTAGTGTCATCTAGAAAGATCCAAGGATTGTGCCTTTTCTGGAGCAATGCCTCTGGAATATCATTCCTCCCAACCTTGCTGGCCTTTCCTAAAAACTTTCAGAACTGGGTTATCTCTCAATCATGAGAGTTTGGAAGACATTGAGTTGAATGAATTTGCTGAATTTAACTTGTTTGTCCCCGATGGCCATTTTTCTTTCATTTTCTGATGCATTCTATTCATTGAATTTTGTCATTGTATTGATGTTTTTATTGTGCCAGCCACACATAATCACTTTATATGAGATGGACAGCCATATGAAACTAAAAAAAACAAACAAGTCTTCAGAGCTGCCATGGGTGAAGATTTGGAATGAGAAATGAGGAAAATTAGATGAGATCAGACATAAAGAGATGAAATCACTGGGCAAAGCCTCATATTTATCTAATGTCAAGCTGGAACAGAATTCAGATGTCATCAATAATTCTATTTTTATCTTAAAGTGTTCTTTTCTTTTATGCTTCGATGTTATGTACAGGTAGTCCTCAAATTACAACCACAATTGAGCCCAAATTTATGTTGCTCAGTGAGAAATGTGTTAAGTGAGTTTTGCCTCATCTTACAACCTTTTTTGCCACAGTTGTTAAATGAATCACTGTAGTTGTTACGTTAATAATATGGTTGTTAAGTGAATCTGGCTGCCCCATTGATTTTGCTTGTCAGAAAGTCGCAAAAGGGGATCGCATGACCCCGGGACATTGCAATGGTCATAAATATGAGCCAGTTGCCAAGCGTCTGAATTTTAATCATGTAACCATGGGGGTGCTGCAATGGTTGTAGGTGTGAAAAACAGTCACAAGTCACTTTTTTCAGTGCCGTTCTACCTTCAAACCGTCACTAAATAAATGGTTGTAAGTCAAGGACCACCTGTATTGATTCTTTTGAAGATATTGGGTATATGATAAACTGTTAAGAGTGTCTAATGATATCTAAATACATCAAATATATCAATACATAAATGATTCCTTCATGATTAATAGTGATCGTCTTAAGAAGACATTGATTTTTAATTACATTGATTTAAATGTGGTGTAAACTGCATTAAAATCCCAAATTTTAGTGATTTCCCCTTTTCATGTATATGTACAATCACTCCTTCATCTTTAAGATTTTCATACACACACACACACACAAACACATATATACACAGTGTGTGTGTGTGACAGAGAGAGATGCACACACATACCATTCTTCTGTGCCTAAGTTCTCATGATCACCTTAAAAATAGAAATTACGGCTAAATTATTGTGCTATGAATTATTGTGTTATGCTCTGAGTTTGTTGATGCAGATCTAATTATTTATGTGGGACCTAAGAACCCAGAAGCAAGCTCTTTTGAAGCTGCTGGCAGTGGAACTGAAGATCTTTTTCAATTTTTTATGCTGTGCTGTTCTTGGAATTGGAATGAGATGAGATGTCAGGTTCCACTCCTTCAGCAAGGAGAATAAATGCTTCGCGTTTTGGATGTTATGAACGAAGGCACAAAAGATGGGTAACCTTCTTATGAGCAGCTTTCATGAGCAATAAATGGGAATATCAAATACCTTAAGGAAAAAAAATGTTCCTTTCAACTATAAAAAAGGTTTAGAAATTCAGAACAATAAAACAGCCATTTGGATCGTAGACAGATGGATAAGATGAGAGCATGTTCATTTTTACTGAAATGCCCCTTCAGGCCAAATAGTCTGTGAACAATTAGAATCTAATCAAATTCTCTTTAAAAGTATGAAACTTTATTTGATGGTGCAGAGAGTAAGTAACCATGATGTAACCTGTGGGGAAATTCTGTCCATTCAGTAACAAGAAGAAAGCTTAGTTTTGTATTTAAAAAAAAACAAATCGCACAATGCTTTTTTTAAAAATCAGCAACTAAGAATCTATTGAGGATTAAAACCCCTCAAGGAAAAATGTGGAAGTTATGTTTGGCAGCTAAACATTTCATACCAAATGGAAATCAGGCTTATGACAGGCCTTTTGCAGCCAGTTCCGCATCCACTGGATTTAAAATAATCTGGAAAAAGCTTTCTGGCTGAGGACAAAATATCTACCCAGTTTCTGAGTTTTGCAAGCAATATTCCAGAAAAATGTGCTAATTCACAGAATCTGAAATTCAACAGAAATAGTCCCAAAGAATATTGGGCTGGCACAATCATTTACAGATCGAGCAGCATTTAAAGCCATCTCAAAACTTCTGCTGGCACAAAACGCTGTTGCCATTGGAGTATTTCTTTTATCTTTATTTCTTAAACATTAAAGTATTAACTACTGTAGATTAGGACCTGATCAACTAGCTCTACTTATCTGCTTAGACTTTTGGATTAGCTTTGAAGGCTCTCTTTCTCTGGCCTCTCCATGCATTCATCAAATTCCCAATTTAAGCAGAGGAAATTTATTAAAGCCTGATTTGGTGAATGGGAAAGACATTAGTTTCTGTCTAGTTAACCTATTTTTCCGATTCTACTTAGAAGTTCTGATACTGATAACAAGTGACAGCCTTTTGAGGTAAGCCAACACTGCAAGAAATACTAGAAATCCATGTTATTATTTTAGGATGTAATAACAGAATCTTGAAAAGTTGGCAAAGTTTCCTTCTGCTCCCTCTTGTATGAAAGAGAATCAAGGTGGGATTATCTTGAGTTTCTTTCTCACCTGCTCTTGCTTTCCAGGCCTCAGTTGATGCTTACTTAATTATTCATGTATCACGTTATCTCTTCATACACTTCTACACCAGGGCGGATTTTACTGTTAATCCAAGTTAAGCATTGCCTCAAGCAACTGATACTAGAAGGTGCTGGAGAAAGCATTCACAATAATGAAGAAGTATTCACAACAATGAAGAAATGGCATGCGAAAGCTAAAGTCTCAACACAAACATACTCTTTTGTATTTCTGTCGCAATGTTAGATGCAAGTACATGATTCACAGGAATTGGGTCATCATGTCACAATGTACATTTTGTCACTGACCTCCTTGTCTCTCTCCATCCTCCTCACATACATGGTCAGAGGAAAAAGCTGTTGTCATATAACCTTGCATTTAAAAACCTGAGAAATGGGGGGGGGGAACCAGTTAACAATTCTGTCCAATTTATTCTTGATTCAGTTTTCATTACTGATGCTTGTCTTTCAATTATCAGGGCTTTTGTTTTAACAGAATGTTCATGCCATTATACTTACACAAATTGTTATCTTTATTTTTAATAGAAAAATTGTAGATAGTGGAAGATAGGCAAACTATTCTTTTTATATATATAATTTTTATTGAACATTTTTTATTTCAGATTTTTTTACAATTTGCTTTTTTACAACCTTTCTATA
>QLTV01004265.1:2350331-2361163 GCA_003457575.1 Thermophis baileyi | reverse complement strand
AATACCTTATCCCACCACACTTTAAATTTTGGGCTTAGACAATTTAGAACTATGCCGCCTTCGATCTGACCTAAGTGTAGCACATAAAATTATCTGCTACAATGTCCTACCTGTCAATGACTATTTCAGCTTCAACCACAACAATACACAAGCACACAATAGATACAAACTTATGGTTAACCGCTCCAAACTTGATTGCAGAAAATACGACTTCAGTAATAGAGTTGTCAGTGCCTGGAATGCACTACCTGACTCTGTGGTTTCTTCCCCAAACCCCCAAAACTTTAACCTTAGACTGTCTACTGTTGACCTCACCCCATTCCTAAGAGGTCTTTAAGGGGCGTGCATAAGCGCACCAGCGTGCCTACTGTCCCTGTCCTAATATTCCCTTTTATTCGTATCCATTTCATGTATTCATAATCATGTTTATATTCATATCTGTTATCTTATACATGCTTGATGAAATAAATAAATAAAAATAAAAAATAAATAAATAAAATAAATCTCTGTGGGTTGGCATATCATGTTGAAATTTTCCTGAGCTTTTTGTGCTAAAACAGTTCCTGGGTATCTTGGCAGCTAAAGGCTTATAAAATGCAAAGCTATATCATAACACTTTCATTTCTGTATTCCAAATACATAATTGATTTGAACGGCAGCAAAGTTATTTTTATAGACTGAATACTCTTTGGTAGAAGCTCAGTGTAGTGATAGAATTATTGAACTGAACAGACCTTGAAGACCCGTAGTCTAAATGACTTTCAGATAGCTCTAAAGAAATCTTTCACTGAACAGAGTCAACTGACCTTCCTAAATGCTAACTAAATTGAGGCTTGGACAGATGACATTCAGAATAGAATAGGATAGGATAGGATAGGATAGGATAGGATAGGATAGGATAGGATAGGATAGGATAGGATAGGATAGGATAGGATAGGACAGGACAGGACAGGACAGGACAGGACAGGATAGGTTGGAAGGGACCTTGTAGGTCATCCAGTCCAACCCCTTGCTCAAGCAGGAGACCCTATACCATTTCTGACAAATGGCTGTCCTGTCTCTTCTTGAAAGCCACCAGTGATGAAGCACCCACAACCTCTGAAAGCAAGCTGTTCCATTGGTTGAGTGTTCTCAGTGTCAGAAAATTTCTCCTTATTTCTAGGTTGAATCACTCCTTGATCAGTTTCCATCCATTGTTCCTTGTTTGGACTTCGGGTGCTTTGGAAAATAGGTTGACCCCCTCCTGTGACAGCCCCTCAAATATTGGAACACTGTTATCATGTCACCCCTGGTCCTTCTCTTCATTAAACTTGCCAGGCCCAGTTCCTGCAACCATTCTTCATATAATTTAGCCTCAGGCCCCTAATAATCTTTATTCTCTTCTCTGCACTCTTTCTAGAGTCTCAACATTTTTTTATAGTGTGGTGACCAAAATTAGATGCGGTATTCTAGATGTGGCCTTACTAAGGCTTTATAGAGTGGTATTAATACCACACGTGATCTTGATTCAATCCTTCTGTTAATGCAATTTAGGATTGGATTGGATTGGCTTTTACATTTTGACTACAACATTCAGTTTAGTTCTTCTTTTGTTTTATAAAAGAACAGAGAGTGAAAGTAATGAGGCAACATAGAACAAGGAAAACTCCTAATAAATCTTCCTATAGGCATGCACATCCTTAATTCAGTGAGATTCATATTTGATTCTCTGATCAAAAAGTTCTAGAAGGCTGCAGGTGACTTGGGAGTCACCATGTGCTCAACAATTAAAAGAGTGTTCTGTCTTCCTGCCCTAGTTTACCGAATTTTATTGCGGAATGTCTTTTGTTTGTGCTGCTTGAGATTCATCAGATTTGGAGAAGTTGGCCTCTGTAGATGAGCTATTAAGAGTTTCCTTTTATGAAAGTTAGCCTCCAAATGACAAGTTTAATTTGATTTCTATTGTTCTCCATGTTCCAATTAATGCTGCTAGTTGAACCTGTTTGTGCACTTTTCCTTGATTGATGTTGTATGTTTGGAAGGTTTAATACTGCTCTCTGGTTTAGAAAAGTCATTGTTCCTGAAAAGGAAATTATGCATTCTAAAAGAAATAAAACAACCCATGTTCTTAATATTGTTATTAAATATATTATATTTAATATAAAAACAGAATTCCAATTGAAATGTTCAGGCCAATTGTAGAACCGTTTAGAGATGGGACATTCCTTTGTGACATGCTCTTAATTTGTAAGAAACTGTTGAAATAACTACCAAACAAGATTAATATTGGTTTCTGGCATTTGGCAGAAATAAAGCCTTTTATGGACTATTTTAAATGTCAAGATCAATGATTTAGCTTGTATAACTCTGAGTGTGACTTTCCATGCAATAATCAAGTAGCTGTGAATTTGTTCCATGACTTCATTATGTGACCTTGGTTGCAAGACGTAACCTGTAACGAACATGTAATAGTGAATTTCTTCAAAAAGCTTTTTGTGAAGGTAGTGCACAACAACATAAGTAGAAACTGCAAATTTAAATTCATATTTGAATTATCCCATTTTTCTTCTAAATATTATATGCCATTTTTGCTATCGTAGTTAAAGCACAGCCAAATCATCTAAGCTCAGGGCTAATCAAAACAACCACAAAGTTAAAAACTAAAAATTAAATCCAGATGTTGGATATTTCTTATATTGGGCCTTTCGCTTTTACAGTAAAGTCACAGAACATCCCCAAAGTTGTAGGTCTGTATATGAACCTTAACAAAGCCAAGATATTATCATATGTTATTCATCAGTGAGATTATTCAAGGTTCAGTTTGATAGGATGGTGCACAGAATACTGTTGGGACATTAAAAGAGCTCTACTCTTTCTCAAAGATTAAGCAAGGTTAAGCATCTGTCTACCAGACTAAATGGTTCGAGATTTGAACCTCAAAAGGACTACCAATGCACTGGTCTATTTCTTAATGTTAGAAAGCTAAACCTGAGTGACATATTCAGCTGACAGCTACTTCAGCTGACTGCTAGCTGCAGTTCGGCAGTTCAGATCTCACCCGCTCAAGGTAGACTCAGCCTTCCATCCTTCCGAGGTGGGTAAAATGAGGACCCAGATTGTTGGGGGCAATATGCTGACTCTGTGAACCACTTAGAGAGGGCTGTAAAGCACTGTAAAGCGGTATATAAGTCTAAGTGCTATTGCTATATTGCTATCTTTCATGCTGCTGCAAAGGAGAGCTTATTCTATTGGGCTGGATGTGTCTCTTTATTGCCATTTGTAGGCTCTCTGACTTTTTTGCAGCCCAGATGTGATAGCCATATCTTTGTGAATGCTATAAAGTTTGTACTAAGTTATAGCAGCTGATAAGTTTAAAACTCACCAAGCCCACCATGGTATAGAGCCGTGATGGCAAACCTATGGCACGCATGCCCGAAGTGGCACACGGAGCCATGTCATCTGGCACGCGCGGCGTCGCCCGTTCCTCTTCCGGGTTTCTGGCGCGCATGCGCATGCGATGATCACCTGGCCTTCGTGCGTGCAGCAGTGCCGGAAACTGGAAGAGCTGGTCTTCCATTTTCTGGCATGAGCATGTGCGCCGGCCAGCTGATCGTCGCATGCACATGCGTGCCAGTAACCGGAAGACTAGCTGGCCAGTGCGCATGCATGTGCCGGAAACCGGGAGTTCATTTTCTGGCATGCGCATGCCCCCTTGGCAGCTCCTCTTCTGAGTTGTGGCCCTGACGAGCGTGTGAGCGTGCGCTCCTTTTTCGGCACTTGGTGCTGAAAAGGTTCGCCATCACTGGTATAGAGTCAATTAATATACAGTCAATTAAATGATGACACATGGCTGTAGCTATCTACAAGCTGCACAAAACTCTTGTCAGAGGTCAGCTCTGGAGCTTATTCAAAAGGACAAATTGTTAAAGATCACCTAATGTGTTTATATAGTGGGAAAACCAATTTTATTTCCAATAATCAAAACCCTCCTCAGCATTTGGATTGGTCTGTAAAAGAAAAACACACAAGCTACTTTGAATGTGCTGATGATGATAGCGATGGGCTTTTAACATAGGGTAGACAACCAGGACACAATTATTTCTTCTGTATCTTCCTAACAGAAGTTAAACTCTGAGGAGCAAAGTTACTTGACCCTTCAGATAGTTGCCCACGAAGCAGCTTTCATTATCTTCTTACAATTATGGCTGCAAAGCTTAGATGTTTCCCTAGGAGCTTAGCATGTTTAACCTTCAGCCTCCCTTTTCCTCATCCTCCAAACTTTGAAGGGAAGAATGTCTTCTGCCTAGCGTCTCAGCAGCCCAGTACTAATATGGGTGTCACAACCTAGACTTTCACATTTTAAAGCTGCCAAGTTTGAGAAACAAAGATCTATATCAGTAGTGGGTTCTAAAACCCTTTACTACCGGTGTGCACGCGTGCGACGCCTTCTGCACAGAAGCGTCCCGGGCGGGTGGGCAGAGCCTCCCGCCGCCGGCGCTACCAGATCTAAGAACTGGGCCGAACTGGGAGCAACCCACCGCTGATCTATATGATCATTTATATTCTCAGATTTTGCAGTAGCCCCCACCCATCCACCCAGCTTCCCATCCCATACATGTCATAGTTATAATCTATTGGGGAGAAGTTCCCTTCTTTTTATTGTCCCTCAATTCAGTTATTCAGTCTAGAGTTAGCTTTTGGTTACTCGCCAGATGAAGAAGTCCATTAAAGCAGATTGGCATGTGTGAAGTGGGGATTAAAATTGAATTATCTCCACTAATCTCTGTGGTCTTGATGGAGATCAGCTGCACAAATTTCATGCTCAACATACTGTGTCCATTTCTATAACTGAACAATGATTGATATGCATTCCTGTATCAGTTATACCCCACAATACTGTCCAGTCACCAACGCTTTAACAAAAAAACTTGCACTTGTGTTCACATGTTTATGCAGCTATCAACCCTTTTCCAGTGCAGTGTAAGGCTTACAAAAGCCATTTTATTATTTTTTTAATTCTACTTTAAAGACCATTTAATTCTACTTCAAAGACCATTTACAAGCAAATACTCAATAATGGGCCATAGGAAGACAGACATTTAAATGCCTCAAAGCACATATTCAATCCCAAAGGTGCTTTTTCAAAAGGCAATGGACTCTCTTTGTTTTTTCCCCTCAAAGACATTTCTCTTCTCATCCAAGAAGCTTCTTCAGTTCTGACTGAATGGTGGAGAATGGAATGATTGATATTCCTTGCAGTCATCTGGTTCTTAGCACTCTCTCTGAGAGTCATTGAGCCACTTGGAGGTTTATCTGTGCCCTCAGGGACACCTGAATGGGTGTGGGGCCTTCTTGGAACTGCTGAAAAGACCGTGTGGAAAACAGGAGAAAGGTGGTGTCGTATCCCTCCTCCTCTGTTGAGAGAGTTCCAAGTTCCTTTCAGCAGGAAAGTAATTAGGAAAAAGAATTAGAGAAAAGAAAACTGAACCCCCACCCCACCCCCAGACCCAGAAAAAAGCAGAGACACACAAACAAAGCAGCCAACAAAGCAGCAATGAAGCATGTTTGACCAATGATCTCATCCATTGAGAGATATGTCCTCGGTGGTGTCATTTGCCAGCCCAATGCAAATTTCCCAGTGAAGCGGGGGGGGGGGGGCTGCCAGTCCCCAATAGCCAAGAAACACTAAGGAACAGGTGAGATAGGAGACCCCAAACAATAAACTCTGCCCCCTTCTCTCCAATTCTGCAGCCATTTGAAGATGTAGTTAAAGCATTTGTAAGGCTGAAAACATGCCTGACAGGCTTGCCTTATCTCCCTCTGACCCCAGATAGTCAGTCAATTCCCCTCCTTGCAAAGCAACAACAAGTTTCTTACAGACTGAGTGATTTCCAGCTTCATCCCTCCCCTGATAAACAGAAATCTGGCAAAGGTGTTGCCGAAGGAGGCTTCACTCAGCTGCCGAAAGCTGTGTCATTTGGATCCACGGCCTGGTGGAGCCCCGAGTTATTTCACTTTTCTCTCTCTTTAAGCATCCTGTGTGCTCTGAGCAGATTAGAGGTGGGGGAAGGGAGAGGAAGAAAATCTCTAATTGGAAAAACATGCATGGATTTCTCTCTGTGATGGAGCTGCTGATGATGATGCCAATGCAAATCAGGGTCCAGGCTTGCAGAGTTCCAAGTTTGCTGCTGGAAAAAAGCAGCATGCAAGATGCTACCTAGAATATGTGGGAGAGGTATAAAAAGCCCCAGGCTAAACAGGGGGGGGGACACACAACAACCACAAACCAAACAGCCCTTACATTCTTAAGTGGAAGAGAATTTCCCCAGAGTATTAAATAGCTTCTGAGCAGGTCCAATTCAATAGGTAAATAAATGTTTGCACACAGCAATGTACAGCCTCAGCTCTAACCAAACTGTTGAATTACATTCAGAAATTGATGCTGGATATAATTCAAGGCTGGATGAGGTGAAGGGGCCAAGAATAAGAAAGTCATTTGCTCATTTTCACTTCCAGCTGTTGCATTGCGTTCTGTCTCAGTTCTCTCCAAATTCCCCAATCTTCTGTTTTTATTTTTACCCCACCTTTATTACTTTTGATAAATGACTCAAGACAGCGAGCATACATACCTAATACTCCTTCCTCCTCCTATTTCCCTGCAACAACTGCCCTGTGAGGTGGGTTGGACAGAGAGACAAGTCACCCCATTGACTTTCATGGCTAAGGCAAGACTAGAACCAGAGGTGGGTTCCTCCTGGTTTGCACCGGTTCGCCCGAACTGGTAGCGACCCACTGGTGACGTCACGGTGACATCACGGAACCGGTTCTGGCGGTGCCGGCCCGTGGGCACCGCCATCTTTTTTTTTAATTTTTTTTAAAAAAAATTTCCAGGTGTTTTTCCTTCTGTGCATGCGCAGAAGCCAAGTTTCCGGCACTGCGCATGCATCGCCATCTTGTTTTCGGCTTTTGGGGGGGGGGGTTCTGTGTTTTTTTTTCTTCTGCGCATGCGCAGAAGCCAAATTTCCAGCACTGCGCATGCGTCACCATCTTGTTTTTGGCTTTTGGGGGGGGTTCAGATTTTTTGGCACTGCGCATGCGCATGCGTGCACACACAAAGCACGTGCACACCCACGAGGCGTGCCCACGTGGCGTGGGAGGAAGCGAACCGGCAGCGAGGTAAGTTAGAACCCACCCCTGACTACAACTCACAGCCTCCTGTTTCCTAGCTTAATACCTTAACCACTAGCTCTCTGGGTTACATTAAAAAAAATAAAAATTATTAAAGACAAAAAGGAATCAACAATTGATCCACCAGCAACTAAACTTTCACTGTGCCCTAGAGCCTGGGAGAATAGCCAGATCTTTAATACTTTCCTGATCTTTAATACCTTCCTGAATGTCTTTCATATTTCTAGAGGCACATCATTGTAAAGGGCAGGTGCATGTTTCTCACAAGATGACACTGCTAAACTGATGGGACTCAGAGCAGGCCTACTCTGCCTGAGTGAAAGAAACAATTGGAGGCAGGTGATCCCTCCAATAACAAGGCCCTATGCTATGAAGGACTTATAGGTGGTAACCAGTGCTTTGAATTGCACCCAGAAACCAATTAATAACCAGGGCAGACTGGGGCCACACTGTCAGCCCTTCAAAATAGACCAGCATAGGAAACCAATTCCATGTAGGTCAATGCTTCTTTGTTGTATGGTTAGAATAACGGAATCCTGCAATATCTGAGTCTGAATGCGCTTTCCTCCTCCTTCCCTATATCTTCATGTGAACTAGGAAGGGCCTTATCTGGGTGTTTACACATTACTCTCTAGATCCATTCTCAGGCCCCTTTTATCTGATTGTTGCCTTGGTAGCAGCTCTTCTTCCTGTCCTTCAAGGCTATTCCCTCTGCTCTCTACTTACAGAGGCATAAGGAAGAACATTCAAAAGGCCTGAATTGCTTCATTCTGGACCAGCTGTGGTTTTCAAGGCCAATGTCATATAGACTACTAGAACATCAAAGCAATTCCATAGGAAGGCTAAGACAACTTTTATTGAGATTGGCTATCATAACAGAATATTATAAGTCTGATTATACTGTACCTTCTTTTTCATCAAGGTCATTTTCCTTACTCCAAACAGCCCCATGTAAAGCATATGCATCCATGGGATGACTAGATTATGAGTTACCATATAAAGATCTTCCCAGTCCACCAGAGGGTGCAGCTATGCACTAGATATAGCTGGGCAAAGCCTCTCTTGGTCACAGC
This sequence comes from Thermophis baileyi, assembly GCA_003457575.1. NCBI lineage: Eukaryota > Metazoa > Chordata > Lepidosauria > Squamata > Dipsadidae > Thermophis > Thermophis baileyi. Next base: position 2,352,923 of record QLTV01004265.1, on the reverse strand, counting down.
TGCCAACTGCTCTTGGGGCAGGAGCTATGAGTCCAAGATGACCCCCAAATTTCAAAAGTTGGAATGGGGAAATTCAATCTCATCCAACATCAAAAATGAAAGATTCCCAAAATAGGGGACCCAAATATTCACAGCTACCAGTCTTGCCAGGATGGAGTAACAGATTCCCCATCCAGAACCTCTCCAGACACTGGGACTAGACTTCAACAGCATCACTAGGCGCTGGGACCGAGATATATATTATATTGGCTCTTATTGACTCCAAGCCAATGGATGGTGATGATGAGGAGAATGGTGGCGATGATGGTGGTGATATAATTTCCCAAGTACTAAATTAGCAAAAAAAATTACTGCAGTTTTCCCATTTGCTCCGATACAATCTAAGAACAGAGCTTAACCCTTTGAAAAAAGAAAAAAGAAAGGAATTGTTTGAAAGAAACGAAGGAAGGGAGGTCTCATATGCATACCAGATGTTTCAGAAATGCCCATGGACTTTTAATTGGATTCCAGCATATCTTATCATTTGGAGGGGGGGGAAATACAAATAAAACCCAGTTTAGTTTTGTTTTGGAGTTTGAATAACATCCTAAACTGATGTTTCATAAGCGCCAATTTGCAAATGTCCCTCAAGCAATGCTACCTTTTAAAAATACAATTATTGGCTTGTAAATTTGCATTTTAGATGTGAAAAGCCTTCTATCTTTAGACACACTTGCCACATCCATTTCAAAAGGACCATGAACGCTATAGCATGCATAAGGGATGCCAATATACATTGAGAAACAGTATTCATTTGGTGATAGGTCCTTTGTGCCACATACAATGAAAAGAAACGAAGTATGGTTACAAAAAAGGACTGTCAATATAACAACTGTCAGTAAAATATGAGCTACATATATGCCACTTGATTCACATTTACCCTCTAGTCAAAGGAATTCCAAATAGACACAAATACATCTTTGAAGGGGGCTGCATGGAAAAATTCTCTGTATTGGCAGTATTGTCAATGCATTGAACAGGAGTTGTGTGTATGTACAGCACTGTAACAAGAAATCCCATTGAATATGAAGCTCAATCATAATCAGATTAACTGGGAGGGAAGCCAACTGAACCTAATGGAACTCACTTTGGAAGAGTCTTTCTCTGTTTCTTATTCACTTTGGCTGATCTGTAATCCAATTCTTTATCTACAATTGCATTAAAATCTCCCATTATACATATATATTCATATTCATATTTGATTATTTTTCTATGTAATTTTCTATAAAATTCTTCTTGATTATCATTTGGAGCATAGATTGCTACTATCAATACTTTCTTGGAGTTCATTATTATTTCAACCATTAATATTCTTCCTTCTAAGTCTTCATATATTATTTCTGATTGTATTTCTTGTTTAATATATAAAACCACACCTCTTTTGGATTGATCTGCTAACGATGTATATAATTTTCCAAGTTTCACATGTTCTAAATATTTTCTATGTTGTTTTTTAATATGTACTTCTTGTAAACAAATAATCTCAAATTTTAATTTTACTAATTTATTTACTATCCTTTTTCTTTTTACCGCCGAATTTAAACCATTTATATTTAATGAAATTATTTTCATCTCTTATTCCATCTCTTTTATTTATTTAATTAGCTAGTTGCTCTAGTTACCTTTTGTTCCTTGGATTCTTTTGATCGAGTTCCTTCTCTTATTGCTCTTTCCTCCCGTTCTTTTAACTCTATAATTTGTCTTTCTCTTTCTTTTTCCTTTGTCTCTTGACTCTTCTCCTTTCCTTCTTCAGTGGGTTTTGTGCAGGGGTGGATTCCAACTTACCTCGCTGTCGGTTCGCTCTCTCCCGTGCCGTGTGGGCGTGCCTTGTGGGCGCGCGTGCATGCACAGTAACAAAAAATCCGGGGGAAAAAAACAAAGCCGAAAAAAAGATGGCAACTGCATGCACAGTGCTGGAAGTTGGCTTCTGCGCATGCTCAGAAGGAAAAAAAATCAAAAAAAAATTCAAAAAAAAAATGGCGGCCCCCACAGACCGGCACTGACCGATCCGGTTCGGTGACGTCATCGTGACATCACCAGCAGGCCGCTACCGGTTTGGGAGAACTGGTCCGAACCGGGAGGAACCCACCCATGGTTTTGTGTCTTCTAAAAACTCAATATATTGATAATAAAATGACTCCGCTTTATCCAAGGTATCCAATCTGTGTCTTTGATCTTGCCAATTCACCAATAACCCTTCAGGTATTAGCCATCTAAAGTTCATTCCCTTTCTAATCAAACATTTAGTCAAAAATTGATACGCTTTTCTAATATCTCTCACTCTTCTGGGAATTTGCTTTAAAATCACAATTTCTTTCATCTTATGTTTTATCGTGGTATTTCTTGCCATCTGTAAGATCTGATTTCTCACTGCTTTTTTTGTAAATCTAACATGTATTTCTCTTGGTAAATTATATCTCATAGCATATCTTGTATGAACTCTAAATATTTCATCAACCTCATTCATAATCTTCTCTTTACTTTCCATCATCGGTTCTGCCAACATCTCTGCAATCAATTCAGGTAGGTTTTCTCCTTTTTCTTCTTCTTGAA
>QLTV01004265.1:2318503-2340556 GCA_003457575.1 Thermophis baileyi | reverse complement strand
CTATCCTCCTCTTCCTCGCAGGCAGGAGCGCGTTTCAAATTGCCGTAGGCAGAGCCCAGAGGAGCCGAGCTAGTCCTGTGGGGTGTGCGTGCACCCGCCTCTCGCTTGCTCTTGCCCTCCCGGCCAAAAGAGTGCCCGCCGCAAAAAGAGCGGCTCCTGGCATGTCCCCCCGCCCTTTCCCCGGAATCTCTGGATCTCTGGACACACGGCTGCCACTCAGGAGAAGAAGAGAGAGGAAGTGCTGCGAGGCTCAGGAGAAGAAGAGAGAGAGGTGGCACTCCCCCCCCTTGCTGGCCAAGATCGGCAGGCCAGATTCGGGGAGCTGAACGCGCCGCCGCCCCCCGGGAAGAGAACAACATGAGAAAGGGGCTCTCTCGCAGCGCCTCTTCGCTCTCTTCTGCTCCCGAGTGGCAGCTGTGTGTCCAGAGATTGGCAGGCCAGATTCGGTGAGCCAGACGCACCGCTGCCACTCGGGAGAAGAAGAGAGAGAAGAGGCGCTGCGAGAGAACCCATTTCTCATGTTGTTCTCTTCCCGGGTGGCAGCAGCGTGTTCAGCTCCCCGAATCTGGCCTGCCGATCTCGGCCGGCGAGAGGGAGTGCCAGGTGGGGAGGGGTGGGGCAGTGGAGAAATGAGACGCATGGAGCGAGGTGGGGCTCCCCTTGCCATCTCTTCTCCCCCACTCGCCGGGCATGGCAGGAGCTGGAAGTCAGCTCCCCGAATCTGGTCTGCCGATCTCGGCCAGCGAGGGGGGGAGCGCTGCCTCTCTCTTTTCTTCTCCCGAGCCTTGCAGCGCCTCCTCTCTCTTCTTCTCCTGAGTGGCAGCCGTGTGTCCAGAGATCCAGAGATTCTGGGGAAATGGGGGGAACATGCCGGGAGCCACTCATTTTGTGGCGGGCACTCTTTTGGCCGGGAGAGCGAGAGCAAGCGAGAGGCGGGTGCGCGCACACCCCATGGGACTAGCTCGGCTCCTCTGGGCTCTGCCTACGGCAATTTGAAACGCACTCCTGCCTGCGAGGAAGAGGCAGCTAGCATCGATCCCTGCCTCGCCACCACCTCGCAGGCAGGAGCACGTTTCAAAACGCTGTTGGAGGCAGCCCAGAGCAGCCGAGCCAGTCCCGTGGGGTGTGCGCGTACCCATCCCCCTCTCTCTCTCTCCCAGCCAAAAGAGTGCCTGCCGCAGAAAGAGCGGCTCCCGGTCGGGAAAGCGAGAGCAAGTGAGAGGCGGGTGCGCACACACCCCGCGGGACTGGCTTGGCTCCTCTGGGCTCTGCCTACGGCAATTTGAAACACTCTCCTGCCTGCGAGGAAGAGGAGGCTAGCATCGATCCCTGCCTCGCCGCCACCTCGCAGGCAGGAGCACGTTTCAAAACGCTGCCAGAGGCAGCCCAGAGGAGCCGAGCCAGTCCCGTGGGGTGTGCGCGTACCCACCCCTCGCTCTCTCTCTCCCGGCCAAAAGAGTGCCTGCAGCAGAAAGAGCGGCTCCCGGCCGGGAGAGCGAGAGCAAGCGAGAGGAGGGTGCCCACACATCCCATGGGACTGGCTCGGCTCCTCTGGGCTGCCTACGGCAGCATATGAAAACGCGCTCCTGCCTGCGAGGAGGCGGCAAGGCCGGTCGGGTACAGCGAGCCCACAAGCGCAGGGCTTGAGCAGCAGACGGGCACATCCATCCCGTCCCTGTCGCCATGCATGCAGTGACCGAGGCTTTTCAGGCACCTGCCGGGGGAGCCGTGTGCTGGCTTGGAGCTGTGGCGGAGGTGCTGGTGTGCCGCGACTCTCGGGCACTCGCTGCTTGTGCCTCTGCGGCTACTGACGTTGCAGAGCCCTGCAGTCAGCTAGAGAGCGCCGGGCCGCGGGTCGGTCTCGCTGCCCCTTCAACTCTGCCTCCCGCCCCCGCCTCCCTCGCTCGCTCATCCTCCACCTGCCCTCCCCACATCCTTCAGACGGGAGATGCAGGCGAGGGCGGTGCATGGGAATCCCCTGCAGGAACAGCCACCTGTTCCTCGGTGTTGTGTCCACTGACCCTCCCCGCTCTTGAGCGAAGCGGGAGAGGGAAGAAACTCTCGCGGGCTACCTGAGGCAAAGTACCTGCCTTTCCTCCTTCCTTCCCTCCCCCCTCTCTCTCTTGGCAGGAACCTTTTGGCTGCACGCAAGAATCTTTCTCTCTTCCAAACTCCACCAGAAATTAATCTTCGTGAGACTCATCCGCCTGAGCCAAGAAATCTCTCTCTCTCCCCAACTCCACCAGAAATTAGTCTTCGTGAGACTCATCATGCCTGAGCAGCCTCTTGGAGCGCAAGGGGAGAAAGATTTCTTGCATGCAGCCAAAAGTTTCCTTGTCCTGGCACTGTGTCTTACGTGCACTCTCCTCCCCCCCCCGCCGCCCGAGAGGTTTGGTCGCCAGCTGCTTCTGCTCTGCGGGGATGGCTGAGGCACTGTGGGTGTTGCTGCTGCCCTTGCCGCTGCAGCCTACGGAAGCCCCTGCGGGCCTCCTGCAGGCCAAGGTCAGCTGCGAGCAGGGAGCACTGGCTGTGGCCGGGCCGGCCAAGCTGCGTCTGTCGGGGCTGCCCTCGGCATGGCTGCCTGGTGTCTCACTGCCGGGTGCCTGGGAAGTGTAAGCGGGGCCTGCAGGAGGGAGTGCAAGCAAGGGTCCTGCGAGGCTCCCCTCCCCAGGAAGAGTCCGGCTCAATCGCCATCCGGTCTGGTGACTCCCAAGGTGGAGGGGCTTCCCGGGCATGCCGGCTCCAGTCAGTCAGCGCTCAGGTCGGGGGACCGCGGGGAGATTGTAGCGGAGAGGAGCAGGGGTGAAGGGGAGGCCTCCAATGACTGTCACCATAGAGCGGGAAGCGCACTCGCAGAGCGGCCGCTGCCCTGGCTGGGGTTTGGAAGCAGCAAAGCCAGAGTTTGAGGGAGAGAAAGAAAGACTTCTGCTGCTTTCCTTGTGTGCAGCCAAAAGCAGAAGCAGCAGAAGTCTTTCTTCCTTTCTGTCCCCCAAACTCCGGCTCTGTGGCTTCCAAACCCCAGCCAGGGCAGCGGCCGCTCTGCGAGTGCTCTTCCTGTTCTATGGTGATGGCTGGAGCTGGAGCTGGAACTGGCGGCCCGCCTCCTGCACTCCGAAAATAATAAGCCCCCCCCCCCCCCGATAATAAGGCCAAGGCCATATTTCGGGGGTCAAAAAAATATAAGCCCCTGTCTTATTTTCGGGGAAACACGGTACATATACATATACATATACATATACATATACATATACATATACATATACATATACATATACATATACATATACATATACATATACATATACATATACATATACATATACATATACATATACATATACATATACATATACATATACATATACATATATATGCTGTGTTATTGTTAAATATCATTTGTTTAAAAAAATGAAGTTGATGCTATGGAGAAACTGAACTCATGTCTTGAATATATTGATACTACCAAAGACCTCTTACTCTCAAACTCAGTGCTCTGAATATACTCAATACTGGATTTGCACCCAGAAAGTGGATCCTAGAAAGGAAGAAATAAGAAGTTAGGATTGCCCAATAAATGGAGGGAGGGAGACCAGGTGGAAAGAAGAGTGCAGATGTGGTAGGCACACTTGGAGATCTTTTTCATTCCTTCTGTCCTGAAAATAGCAATAGCACTTAGACTTATATACTGCTTCATAGTGCTTTACAGCCTTCTCTAAGCAGTTTACAGAATCAGCCTATTGCCCCCAATAACCTGGGTCCTCATTTTACTGACCTCAGAAGGATGGAAGGCTGAGTCATGTGTCAGTCACATCAACATGAGTTTCAAATGCAACTTTTACACCTGAAGCTTTGGTGTTTTTCTCCACTTGAATCTCACTTCAGCACCAAAATGCTCTGTAAATTGCTTTTCCTTGGTGTGTCCGTGAGGTCGTCTTCATCTCATTCTCAGCCGGAATGGTTTTAAAGTAAGAGCCAAGATGGCGCAGTGGTTAGAATGCAGTACTACAGGCTACTTCTGCTGACTGCCAGCTGCCTGCAATTTGGCAGTTTGAATCTAACCAGGCTGAAGGTTGACTCAGCCTTCCATCCTTCCGAGGTCGGTAAAATGAGGACCCAGATTGTTGGGGGCAATATGCTGACTCTGTAAACCACTTAGAGAGGGCTGTAAAGCACTGTGAAGTGGTATATAAGTCTAAGTGCTATTGCTATTGCTAAAGTAGCATTTCCCCCTTATTTGGACAGCATTCCAAGGCAGCCTCAAAGCATATACTGTATAAGACCTGTCAGGCTTTGGTATCCATTATCCTGAAGGGTAATCGATGCCTGGTAATGGCCAAGAACAGGCATGTCAGGCAGGTACAGTCACTTATTTAACAATAGCAGAAAACTGTTTATGTGAAGATCATTCGTTAAATGGTTGGCCAACGTGCTATGAGGTCAAGATAGCCTTTATATAAGTAAGGGAGAACAGAATTAAAATCTATGTAGTAGTGCCCTCCCTAAAAATCATACATCTACTCTGCATATCAGGGGTGGGTTCCAACTTACCTCGCTGTCGGTTCGCTCCCTCCCGCACCGCATGGGCACGCCTCGTATGCGCAGTAACAAAAAATCCGGGGAAAAAACAAAGCCGAAAAAAAGATGGCTACCGCATGCACAGTGCCGGAAGTCGGCTTCTGCGCATGCTCAGAAAGGGAAATTTTTTTTAAAAAATTAAAAAAAGATGGCGGCCCCCATGGACTGGCACTGACCGATCCAGTTCGGTGATGTCATCGTGACATCACCAGTGGGCCCCTACTGGTTCGGGAGAACCGGTCCGAACCGGGAGGAACCCACCCCTGCTGCATATGTTTAGAAGCCAAGCTAAAGCATTCCTGTTTGGCAGGCATTTAATCTTTCATCCTTGACCTACCCACAGGGCTGGCTTATAAAATCATTTATATTGGCATTATTATTGTCTCAGCTTGAATTTATCCTTGAGTCTTAAGCCTATTTGGAAATAATTTTGAGCATGTTTGTCCATGGGGTGGTACGTAAGATAAATGAATGAATTAATTAAAAAAAAAACATGGCCACAAATTTGACTAGCTTGTAAAGTATACAGTCTTGTAGAAGGTCATAGTAGAGAAGTACAGATAAAGAAATCTGGAATAGCCTTCTGCCCGGGTGTAAGATGACCAGTCAAAACCACATTTTCTACACGTCTACTTAAAATGCTAGTCCTTGACTGTTGAATTTAAAACAAATGAATGGCAGGGACCACCACTGCTTAATTTGAATTAATATGAAAGACAGTGAGATAAGTAATGCAACAATGAGAGAATGTAAAAGATAGAGCGATGAGAAGAAGACCTTTCAAGGAGGTTAGAACTATTTATCAGCTATAAACATTCACATCTGTTCAATCATACAACTTTCTTTCTGTGTTCATGCGCCGCAGGAGATTACAGATCTTTTATTATGCAGGCAAAATATAAAAATGAAGATATTTTCCTTCAAAATTATATCAAAGCTTTTATATATTAAAAAAATTAGAAGCCTGGGGATTTCTTTGAGATTATCTGGTGTTTTAATGTGGCTGAAGAACCTGAAGGTTAGTTCGTATCTTCTCTCAAAACATTTGATATCAGAAGAAAAGAGATATACGCTATTATCAATTCTGTGAAAGGTTCAGAGCACATCAAGAATATATTTGATTATTTTTCTGCAAGACCAAGCTTTTGGCCAGCATTCTTTATCAATTATAAAGGCTTATATTTCTATAGCAAAGATTCCTGGAGTGACTCAAGAGTGAGGGTGGAATATCACAACTGATATTGTCTGATCATGTTTTTGGCCCTGTTCTCCTCACCACAGAGATGAAGGTCAGTGAATGACACATTCAAAGGCTTTTTTTGAACAATTCCACAAAGTGTCACCAAAATCAAGAAGATATCAGTGTAGTAGATGAGCACAATCAAGAAAACAATTAGAAGCAAGAAGACTTTGTTTGGAAAACAATTTTGCATGAATGAAATGAACAACAAGAACAAAACATGAAGTTGCAGCAAAGAAATACAAGCATAGACAGTCCTTTAGTTCATTTAGTGACCGTTTGAAGTTACAACGGCACTGAAAAAAATGACTTATGATCAGTTTTTGGGGGTGTCAACTGTTATGGTCAACCAAATCAGATTTTATTGTCACATATATTGTAGTTATTGTCTGCTTGGAACTTTACATAAAAGTTTATATTAGTGATAATTGTAGTTAACAAGAGCAACATTAAGGAAGAAAGCCATAAACCATATATATGGCATACATATGCATATACGTATACCTACATGCACAAGTATATACATATATATGTACATGCACGTGCACATATACATACACATACAGGGGGGCAGGTAAACAGTGACAAATGCAGAATTACTATTATTATTTAAACATTTTCAATTTAATTAATTTTACAACAGTTTAGAATAAAATCTTGCAGCCATGACATGGAATGGACTGAGACTAATTCATATTTTCCTAACTGAGAGTATGCCTTAAATAGTTGCATTTATACAGAAGTGCGTCACCAAAATACGATAAAGAGGAAAGGATACAGATTTACATAAAATTAGCATATACTAATTTATCTGTGTAGATGTAAACTCGGAAGCAATTACTCTAATTTGAAGAGGAATTGAATTCACTTCATCACAGTGGGGAAGATTGTAACAAACTGGCCTGTCTCTCTCTTCAGTCCGTTTTCCATCATTGCTGATAAACAGAAATCAAGGACCTCACCAGGAAGGCACTACCTAGGCCACCTTGGCTGATGTTGAGATCTAAGCAGGATTAGCCCTGGTTACTTTTTAGATGAAGAACATCCTAGAATTCCTTTTTTTAGATGAGGACTCATGTATAATCTAGGGAACTGGGGGGGTGGAATCTCAAAAGGAGGAAATGGCAAATCATTCTCATAACACTGTCAAGAAAATGTTCTGGATTTAGTCACCAGGCACTGAGCATGATCTGAGAAATATCTTTAGTTTTCTAGAATCAAGCATTGCAAGGGCAGAAAAACTCCATATGGTGGGAGCTTGTGTGCCATTACTGATCATCCAACTGAGAAGACCGACTGATAAGATTCAGAAGAGCTTCAGTACTTCCTGGCAACCAACCACCATCCCAAATTTACATGCCTGGTGTATCAATAGGACTTCTGAGATCCCTACCACAGAAGTTATAGCAGCTCTCAAAAACTCGTGGCTTTTCCAGCGTTGCTGAACTACAACCCATTGGGGCTTAATGGGGCGGATTATTGGAGTTGTAATTCATCAATATCCAGGGGGCAATATTTTCTCCATCTCTGCTTTACTGGAAAGGCTATGGTATATTTTCATACAAAGGAGGTGGTGTTACTCTTGAATTTCTTTCAACAAATTCTAAGGGACGTGTTGGATGAAGAACAGTGTTTTTGTTATCTTTCCCCTAACCCCAGTCTTTCTGTACCCAGATGTACACTTTTTTTTTCAGCTTGGCCTTTAAGGATATTCCATGGACACCTCAAAGACTATGAGAGGCCTAGATAAAGGAAAGGGTGATTAAAGACAAATTTAATTTTCATTTAATTTAATTTAAACTTAATTAAAATATAGCATGACTACTGTTTATTTATTTGCTTATGACAGAGTTTGATTTACTACTTATTTCCATAATCTTGAGACAGTTTCCAGACAGCCCAAAATGTTATATATACTGTAAGTTCACAAAACATCAGTAAAACAAGTCTATTCATTAACAAGCTAACTAATAGTTAGCTACCATACCATACCATACCATACCATACCATACCATACCATACCATACCATACCATACCATACCATACCATACCATACCATACCACATACCATTAGCATCCCAACACCTTGTAGAATAGATGAGTTGATAGAGTGAGGAAGTTTACCTTGGGAGGCAAAGTGTTCCAAAATGTGTGGACAGCCACAAGGAAAGTTTACAATTTAATTTATTTAATTTATTTATTAGGCTTATGTCCTGCCTTTCTTTCAGGAACTTAGGATATTGATCTACCTAGCATTCTGTTTTTCAATATTTATCATGACAACAGTGTGATAGACTGAGAGTCACTGAGCTCCTACACATGAGGTTATACTTGAGATGGGTTCAACTTCTAAGTCCTAATACAAAACTTTAACCTTTACAACAACAAAAATATTGGACTTTTTTTAATGGAATGTTGAGTACTAAGGAAACTTCACCATTGAACTTTCTGCTTCTGCAAAAAAGGTGCAAAATAATGGTAATCCTCCCTGCCATCCCTACTACCGGAGTATCCTCAAAGTCGGTTACCAACTATATTTGATTGTATTTCCCATAGGAAATATTACTTTATAGCCAGACAGCATGGGATTCTTTCAATTCTAGATCAAGGACACTTGAGAGTCCTAACATTGATAACTCAAGTCATCAATTCATATAAACATCTCTGTATAACTTTCAGGAAACTCTCCTAGAAACCATGGAAGACCACTTCTTCAGCATCTGCAATGACTAAGCAGCATAAAAGCACAATAAAATTAAATAAATAAATCTTCTTTCATCCATCCTTCCAGCTTCCATCCTTCAATAAGATACTTGGTGTCATGGGAAAGTATTGAGTTTTAATAAAAAATATTAAGATTTTTCACAAGAGAGTTGCTTATATATGTTTACCTTGTAGATTCCAAACAGTAAGTGGGGAGATTGGCTGCCTGAAATGAAACATGAGGTACTTCTGTGAACTGGCCTTTGAGCTAATAGCCCATCATTTTCTCTAAGAATGATGAATAATGGCATTTTGTGAAAACTCCCATTGGCAGTTAACCTTTAGACAGTAAGACTGTGTGCCGGCTGATTTATAGCTCTTTCTCTGACATTCACTGGGACATTGTTTGTTTCCTTGATTTCATAAACATAGAATCTGACGCCATCACCACTTTTCTATCTGCCATATTTCATGAGATGCAGAATTTTCATACTTCCTCTGACCCCATGCATTTTGTGCACGTTTCAAGAAGCCTGACTCAATTAGGACAATTGTCCCACTCAAGATCACCCAACCACAGGAGTTTTCACATGACTCCATCACATGGGTCAGTTGGCTGACTAAATTCAGATTGTTGTGCCACAATAACTCACATGATGAAACTACAACAGAGGTGCAATCAAGCTGAGTGTCATGACTCTGTCTTTTACAGGGCTTTTTCAAAGCTACACTACAAACTTACCTTCCTAATATGTGACATTTGATAGTTTAATTATCCATATAGATCCACCTGCAGGTGGAACTGGATTTTTTTGCCTGGTTCCCACCATCTAAAGCAGCATTTCAAATCACCTCTGATCACTGAACATTCTTGAGGCTTGTTGGCATTTTCATTTAATGACTCAGGACTGGAAAACGATGGTTTATCCTAAAAATTTTGATTAGGGTGCTCAAACTTTGCCAGGTGAAAGATCAATCTTGGTTTGTGACTACAGGTAGTCCTTCACATAGGACCACAATTGAGCCCAAAATTTCTGTTGCTAAGCAAGGCAGTTGTTGAGTGAGTTTTGCCCCATTTTACGACCTTTTTGCCACACTTGTTAAGCGAATCACTGCAGTGCTTAAGTGAATCATGTGGCCATTAAGGGAATCTGGCTTCCCCCATTGACTTTGCTTGTCAGAAGCTGGCTGAGAAAGGGTCGCAAATTGTGATCACATGATCCTAGGATAGTGCAACTGTCATAAATACATGCCAGTTGCCAAGTGCCCAAATTTTGATCATGTGACCATGGGGACGCTGCATTGGTTGTAAGTGTGAAAATCAGTCATAAATCACTTTTCTCAGTGCCATTGTAAATTCAAATGGTCACTAAATGAATGGTTGTGAGTTGAGGATGACCTGTATTATGCAAGCAGAACAATTTGGGGGTAGTGGTTAACATGTTGGATTTGGACGATTCAGATTCAAGGGCTTCCTCAACATAGAACATACTGTGGAACACTTTGGAACTTTGGAACACTTAATCACAAGGTTGTTGACTAGATATATGAGGGAAAACTCCATGTGGGTCAGATGTCAGTTGAAAAGTAAATTATATATTCAATTAATACATTCAATTAATAAATAGGCTTATATACCTCTCCATGGTGCTGTATAGCCCTCTCTGGGTAGTTTACAGAGTCAGCATATTGCTCTCAACAATTTGGGTCCTCATTTTACTGACCTTGGAAGGATGGAAGGCTGAGTCAACCTTGAGCCCCGTCAGGATCGAACTCCCAGCTGTAGGCAGAGTTTGCCTGCAATACTGCCTTCTGACCACTGTGACGCCAGGGCTTCTAGGAAGCGATATCCCTAAAAGGCATGTGCAGAGCCAGAAAAAATAAATTTGATGGGATTTCATTTAAATAAAATTACTGCGATTTCTAACTAACCACATGTTAACTAAGTTTCCTTTTCTCAATAAAAATTACAGTTTGATAGCAATTTTCAGAGAACTTGGGGGACTCTTTCCAAGAATTTAGCAAAACACACCTTGTCCTGGAGCCTTGACTCTACACCACTGATAGCTCTAATTTCATTCTGAAATTCCCAGTTATGCAGACTTCAAGATTAAGCAATTTTATATCTTTGATACCTTGCCACATTGCATATGGTGAAAATAGCCTAGTTCTCATCATAGGGCATCAGTCGATCCATTTTAATGCATTTCCTCTGCTTCTCTCCATGTTTTTCTTCCTTTGCTTTCAGTTCTTTTGAGTAATTTATTTGTCAAACTATTTTTTAACCCAATTTCTCCCAGCACTGCTTTTATCTCTTAAAAGGTCTCTTCTTTGTCTCATTTTCTAATTTTATAACTCCTTTAATACTTTTTAAAATTTAAGTATGTTCAACATATTTTTCCACAATGTTTTCTTTCAAAGTAAAATAACTGACAGTAAGTTTACACAATATTGGCCATGCATTTCTTATTTTTTCTCATCTGGAAAGGGATAGGTTGGTTACAGAGAAATATGATTATTTAAAATGTGTTTGTTTGTGATGTGCACGCATACATATCATAGGAGGAGCCAAAATGAAGACATCAGATAGAAATGTTCTCATATTCTCTACTCTATTTAAAAATTACAAGTAAAAATCATGTGAGGAAAATATTTTGTCCACTCATTGACATGGACTTGCTTTAATCACTCAACTTGAGATTTAGAAACAAGAGGACCTACAAGAAAATATTGGTGAGTAGAGTTCACCATATAGTATTTTCATTTGCTAGTCCTGGGGTTTCCCAAAATTTCCCATTCCACCAAAAATTAGTCAACGTTGCTTGACTGCAGAGAATTGTCCCTCATCGTTCATCATAACAGCCGTGGTGGCGCAGTGGTTAGAATGCAGTATTGCAGGCTAATTCTACCGACTGCCAGCAGTTCGATCCTGACAGGCTCAAGGTTGACTCAGCCTTCCATCCTTCCGAGGTCGGTAAAATGAGGACCCAGATTGTTGGGAGCAATGTGCCGATATTTGTAAACCGTTTAGAGAGGGCTGTAAACACTGTGAAGCGGTATATAAGTCTAAGTGTTATTGCTAGTCACCTGGTTGGAGGAGTCTCACCAAAAGTTGCTTCCCAGTCATACAACGATTCTGTGAAACTAAAATAATATATTAAATGCATGAAAGTGATCATATGAACAGCATTCAATCCATTTAATTTGATGTTGATTATAATTAAATTCTAGTTAATTATGGTTAGACTAAATTAAATGATACTTAATTAAATAATCAAAAGCCCCAGACATGGCTTTTTCAGGTTCCACTCGTTTTTTGTAGTGCTATCCCTCCTGATCTGATCCCCAAAATCTTTCAAACAAGTTATGTAGAGATAGGATAGTTATGCAGAGGATGTGTGTAGCAAACTGCCTACCTCAAGCAGCCCTCGAATACCTACATGATCTCATTCAGTTCACATGATTTCACCCAGTTCACATCGCCTGGATGAAGTAGGACACTATCTCTGGCTGGTACATGATCTCATCTAGGTTGTATCAACAGGAGGTTCTTAAGGATTGGCGAGGAGAATTCACCAATAAAAATGCTGTTGCTTTTTGTTACCTTTTGCTGCTTGTAAAACTGTATAAAAAGCAATAAACACTGCGAAGGCAGTCAGACATCTTGGCATCCTGCAATGACTGGTCTCTAACTCCATCAAAGTTACACATCTCTGATCTCAGGTGATAGAACCACCATTGCAATCAGCCACTTTGTACTTTTTAGAGAAATGCAACGTTTTCTTCCTCCCAGAAATAAATGGCAGTTGAACAAGCATTTCCTTTATTTTCAAAAAATTTTATGAGATTACGGTTTAAAGAAAAAGGTTAAAAGTTTTCCCTGTCCAGTCATGACTGATTCAAGGATACAGTGCTCATCTCCCATTCTCAGCTGAGGGAGCCCACATTGTCTGAGAGACACTTCCATTGTCATGCAGCCATCATGAAAATACAGTACACAGTAACTTTTCCGCCCAAAGCAGTGCCTATTTATCTGCTCGCATTTTGCATGCTTTCCAACTGCTAGTTGGGCAGGAGCTGGAGCAAGTAGTGGGAGCTTACCCTGTCATGTGGTGCTTGGGTCTTGAACCTGGGCTGTCGGCTTTCCAGTTGACAAGCCCAGTGTCTTAACCGCTGAGCCATCATGCTGTCCCTTATGAGATTATGGTTTATAATTTGTTTTGAAATAGCATCCAATTAGTAGAATGCATCATATTTTGTTGGCAGTTGCTCTGAGTCTGTAGCAAACATCTGGTAAGTATTTACTTCTAATACAGATGTTGTTGTCTTTTGTTTAAGGTTTAAAACAGGAGACCTAACTTCCAATCATGGCTAAAATTAAGACCCCAATATCTACCAGTAATAAGCACGGTAGTTAATGAAAGTTGCTCCAAACTAGAATTTAGCAGTATCTGGAGATCCAGAAGTGTCCCTTTTTGGACTTTGGCAAACAGCTATTGTTCACCCCTCTTTTTTTCTTGAGATTATGTATTTCCTAGCCAATTATAACATGAAACATCGACAGAATTTTCACTTAGCTTGACTTTGTATTCATCAGATTTAGAGGTCCAAACCAGCTGTCTCACCATCTGAAATCAGGACGCAGAGCAATCCCAGGGAAATACTAAATTTGCCAGAAGTAATAAATTGATATGCTACCTTTCAGTATCAATGAAACAGAACAGATTCTCTTTAAAGCACTAACATCCACCAAAAACCATTTAGTTGCAACCCAACAGTTTACTAAGAATGAAATATCCACTTTTCTTCGGCAAAGTATGATTCTTTATTACATTTCTGGAGAATTTCAAAGCCGCTTCCTGTCTGTTTAATAGCAGGCTCAACATCGTGAATTTGAAATACAGCATCATTTCATTATAATCACGTTGGTTCTTCCAACAATTTTCTGCATGACTGCGAAGAATGGAGGGGGGGGAGTGAGTTCCTATTATTTCATATTATTTAACTATTTTTTCTTCAGTGCAAATTTCCTCCTGCAATTATCTTGCTGAAAGACTCCACATTCCTCAAAGATACAATCCTTTTTCACTGTTCAAGTACAAATAGACAGAAAAATTGTGTCTGGAGATGACAAGGCAGCCCAGACGGCTCATCTGCCAAACATCTCATCGCCACCATCTCCTTGTCTGGAACCCTTGCCAACAAAATGCAGAGATTATATATTGGTTCTTGCGAATATCTTCAGCAGCCTTTTACTCCCATGCAACAGCTCTTGTCTAAAAACAAAGAAGAGAAAGATGCTTGGGCAGCCAGGTGGTTTACACTTCATCCCAATATTTCTGATTATCTAGACAAGCAACTGTTGGCTACACCATTCATAAGGTAGCAAAGCGGATTTTTGAAAAAAGGGAGAAAGTGAAGATACAGTGATGGGATTAATGGAGCATTATCAGCTTTCCTTCCAGGTGTTTTCTTGAATATGCTTTATGCAGAAGAAATAAAATCTACAATCTATTGAGCTGATGTAGAAAGGCAGATCTACTGAATTCACTGAAGCTCTATATGAGCCAGGCTAAAATTAGAATAACCTGATACAAGACAAGGTTAATAAGAGGAAGGAAGACATTCGTGAGTAATTGACAACCTTCAAGGATGCCCTTTGTTACTATTTTGTGTTTGTGAACATGGGGATCTGGGGAATCTTGCTTCTTTTGTCAGAGTGACAATAGCATAGTTGTGTCATTATAACACAAGTTCTGCCCTATTATATCATAGGCCCTGAGCATACATACAAAGTCATGGCAGTTGTCCTGTAGGGACAATAGCACAATGCTTCCTTTGTGAGTGTAAACCCTATTGCCCACTCCTGTGAATGCCATTGTTCATGAATCAACATTGTATAAGCCAACACTTGTTGAAAAAGTCATAATGGGTAAATTCATTCATTAAGATCATCATAAACCACAACTGCAAACAACAATGCCTGATTCACACTTTGTACTATGTCCAACCAAGGAAAGGACATTCATTCTATCTATCTATCATCTATCTCTCTATCTATCTATCTATCTATCTATCTATCTATCTATCTATCTATCTATCTATCTATCTATCTATCTCTTTTGGAACCGTCTGTCTCCTGCACAGACGAAGGATGCTTAATGCATTAGGTAAATCCCAAAATACTATTTACCAAGGGAAAACAACCTTGCACACATCTAATTATAGAGCACAACTGTCTAATATATACATACACGCAGAGCAGAGGTGGGTTCCTCCTGGTTCGCACCAGTTCTATAGAACCGGTAGTAAAGTGGTAGTGATGTCACGGAGCTGGTTCTGTCGGTGCCGGTCCGTGGACGCCGCCATATATTTTTTTTTGGATTATTTTTTTTTGAAAAAAAATGGGGGGGGTGTTTTTGCTTCTGCACATGTGCAGAAGCCAAGTTTTCGGCACTGCGCATGCGCTGCCATCTTGTTTTCGGCTTCTTTTTTTGCTATTTTTTGCTTGTTTGCTTCTTCTGCGCAGAAGCTTAGTTTTTGGCACTGCGCATGCATGGCCATGCGCACGAAGCGCACGCACGGCCATGCGGCATGCAATGCGTGCGCAGCCACGTGGCGCGGATGGAAGCGAACCGGCGGCGAGGTAAGTTAGAACCCACCCCTGATGCAGAGACTGAACTCTATTTCCCCTCTAAAAGTACTGAGGAAACAGACTATACAGTTTGCTACAGACATAGCATGCAGGTGTCTTTCTTCACTCAGGAGGTGCTAATATTTTAAAAAATTCTACACATGGGAACATGGGAGTGAATTTCTTCAAGCTAGAAGCTGGGAAAAGGAATAAGATACTTCCAACCCATATGGAAACAATCTATATACCTCATCATGTGCTTGCGTTAATATGAAAAGGCTGTGAGGCTTTGATGTATTTTGTTCCATCGACAAGAATGGAAGGTTTTTGGTTTACCTCTTATTGGTTTCTCTATGATCAAATCCTACCTTTGCATAGGTGCTTTCTGTGAGAGCAGAAGAGTAAGTGGACTCTATCAGAGTTTGTTGCAGAAAATTAAATCCAGAAAGCACACACAGGCAGACTGATTTAGCAGGGTTGATTTAAATAAGAAACTTCTTTATATACAAGAATATATAAGTAAATGTACAATACCAACATAGATTCTTCTTCAACATAATAGCAGTTACAGGCAGGAGAGAACAGTTAGTTTCATTTCAGCAGTTCAGAGTTCACAGCAGACAAGAGTACAGAGTGGGCTGAGCCATGCCCAGCCTTCTAGCTTCAGTTTCGATTCTCTGCACAGACTCAGATGTGTTTAGCTCCCATTGGCTGACTTAGTTGCTATGCCTATTCATTGGCTTACCTTGTTACCATCAGCTCTCCCAGTTCATGAATAATCTGACAGACTCCTCCTGGTTAGAGCCTGAAGATTCAAGGGCAGCACGATAAACTAGGAAGTTGAAAATATTCTTCCATACAGGAAGAAGGCAAAAACAAATGATTTCCTTGTTCCTGCAAAGCCCTGTCTAAGAAGACAGCAGGAACTGAGCTCAGTTCAAAGCAGGCTTTTCTCTCACATGACACGGATCCTGTCTCATCAAGACACTATGACTGAAACAGAGTTATTGGACTGCATTGCATGCCACAGAAAAGGTGACTTTTCTCCCTTATCTCACCACTGTCTTGTCATAATTCTTTAGTAGAAAAACAAAATTAGTAACTCCTGCACCTTTGGAGGAAGCTGTGTTTATCTAACCACACTGGTGTTGATTTTTTGTTTATGTTTTCCTGGGTACCAATGACATAAATACAAGAAAAGTGCCTCTATTAAAAGGAGGGCAGGTTGGCAGTATTCGTCAGTCAGTCATTACCCTCAAAACATACCCCTGTCCAGTCTACTTGCGTGGACAACATGAGTGATTACACAGTTGCAAAACACACAGGATTATAATGAAATTCAGGACAAAATGTTACGCTCTTCACTGGATGACTTGTCAGATTAATAATAACAATAACTTGGTCCTTAACACAAATAAGACCAAGGAGCTTATAGGGGACTATAGAAGGAATAGATCAGACATCCAGCCCTTGGTTATCAATGGAGACCAAGTGGAGCAAGTGGCCAGTTTTAAGTTTCTGGGTGTTATCATAAAAGAGGACCTGACCTGGGACACTCATATTGCAGCACTGGTCAAAAGGGCCCAGCAGAGATTATACTACCTGAGACTTCTCAGGAAACAACAACTGAATGAAAAA
The DNA here is from genome assembly GCA_003457575.1 of Thermophis baileyi. NCBI lineage: Eukaryota > Metazoa > Chordata > Lepidosauria > Squamata > Dipsadidae > Thermophis > Thermophis baileyi. Next base: position 2,323,765 of record QLTV01004265.1, on the reverse strand, counting down.
CTGCTGGTGACCTTCTACCGCTGCACCATAGAGAGTATTTTAACTTACTGCATCTGTGTATGGTTTGCCAATTGCACAGTGGCAGATAGGACATCACTCCAGAGGGTTAACATCATTGGCCAGAGGATCATTGGTTGCCCTCTCCCCTCTTTGGAAGAGCTTTATAGCTCCCGCTGCCTTAAGAAAGTTCAAAACATTCTTAAAGATCCATCTCATCCTGGGCACTCTTTTTTTGAACTATTACCATCTGGCAGACGGTACCAGAGGTGGGTTCCTCCTGGTTTGGACCGGTTCTCCTGAACTGGTAGCAAACCGCTGGTGACATCATGGATCCGGTTCTGTCGGTGCCGGTCCATGGACGCCACCATCTTTTTTTGAGATGGTTGGTTCGGTGCCGGTCCGTGGGCGCCGCCATCTTTTTTTTGAATTTTTTGGGATTTTTTTTGATTTTTTTTTTGAAATTTTTCTGGTTTTTTTTTCTTCTGCACATGCGCAGAAGCTGAGTTTCCGGTACTGCGCATGTGTCACCATCTTGTTTTTGGCTTTTTAAAATTTATTTTTTTAATTTTTATTTTTTTGCACTGCGCATGCGCGTGCCCACAAGGCACGGCCACGCAGCGTGGGAGGAAGCGAACCAGCAGTGAGGTAAGTTAGAATCCACCCCTGGACGGTACAGGATAATAAAAACAAGGACAAATAGGCTGAAAAGCAGCTTCTATCCCAGGGCAATAACCATATTGAATTCTACTGTATAGTACAATATCGGGTTTTCAATTTCAATTATACAGAATGTAAAGGATGTATGTTTGTGTTTTTATTTTTTTAGTTATAATGTACACTGAAGACGGCATTTAATTTCGTTGTACCATGTGCAATGACAATAAAGTAAAGTAAAGTAAAGTAAAGATATATCACTGGAGGAGACGTAAGAACTGGGTTCCGTTAAGGTCAGTCAGAGAGGGCAACCTCTGAATCTTTCCACTCTTTTGGACTGAATAAAATGCAGAAAAGTGGGCCAATGAGCATTTGATCCTGCAGTCAAATTGCTACCCCTGCGGTGACCCTCTTTTATTTGAAATATTCAGTATGGGGCTGAACTGAGAACTCCAACTGGGAGCAAGAAGAAAGAAATGAGACCAAAGATCAAACTTGGCCCTCTCTCTCCCTCTCTCTCTCTCTCTCTCTCTCTTTTTCCCTCTCCCCTCTCTCTCTCTCTCTCTCTCTCTCTCTCTCTCTCTCTCTCTCTCTCTCTCTCTCTCTCTCTCTCTCTCTCTCTCTCACACAATAAACTGTTGTTGCTTGCATGTATTTTTTTTAATCTTAGGAGAGGGGGGGATGCAATGGCATCCAACCACTTGCTTGACAGGCTTTCTTTTACTAAGATTGACTGAAATCCATGAATAAGCAGCAGACTCCTAATGAAATACAGTTAAGGCCAAAACAGAGCCCAACTCCACTATCCAAGCGTATCTAGAAGATCCCCCTGACCCATGGATTCCACCTTTCCATACACCTGTCCGTGAGCAGCTTCAGAACATTTGATGCATGCAGCTGGAGTAACGCTGTGCCTATGTGCAGGGAAAGATAACCTGCCTTTATTTTCCCCAAGGTGTCTGCTTTGTTTACTTTCCACACAGCCGGTTTAGCATAAAAAGAAAATCTGGGACTGTGTTGCCCGATTCCATTATTCAGAGAGAGGAAAAAGCAAGTGGGCCAGTCAGCATGAAGGAGGCTAGGAGAAGAAAAGCAGAGACTGATGGATGTTTTAAAAATAATGATTGCCTGACAATAGGAAATGGTAACTAATGAGAACAACCTGTCCATTATCTGTTTCAGTTCCTCTCTGTCTTCTTCCTAGATGCAAATTAATAAGGGATGCTGCAAGCATGCTAAATGATAAATTAGGATCTCAGGTACTTATTTATTCTTAGAGATTCTGTTATTCTGAAGAGATTGGAGATGAATATAAACTAAACTAAATTAATCCCAAATACAGCATTTTCTTGGGCTGATCCTAATCACTACTAAGATGATGCGCCTTGGACAGGTTGTGACTGGGCTACATCAGATTTCAGAGGGAAATTTGGAATTCGATATTGTGAATTAAAACTCCCTGAAATTAGGAATTTAAAACATCAGGGACAAATGTTCTCATTCAGCTGATGAAGGAGGTATAGCTCACAAAAGCTGATGCCTGTTAATCGAATTTGTTAGTTGGGGCTGGTGTTAGAATGGTAGATAAGAATCACTAGAAAATGTGAATCCCGCCAATTTAGATGTTTTTAAAAAGGGTGTAGACAAATTCATAAAATACTGGACACCAGGAGGGATTCAGATAGCACCTCAGCAAGCTATTTTAGCCACTTGGCAAACACTGGTCACTTGGGAGTAGCAGTACACAAGAGCTATGGCTTCCCCACCTGTGCCTGTGAAACACCTGAATGCACCTGCTTGGCCACTCTATGAGCCCAAATAGTGGCCTAAATAAGCCTTGGCTTCAGGATTTGAGATATGAAGAGGTTAAGGCACCAGGCTAGAAACCAACAGACCATGAGTTCCAGTCCTGCCTTAGCGATGAAAACTGGATGGGTGACCTTGAGCCAGCCCCTCGCAGTCTAATTCACCTCACAGCATTGTTGTTGTGAGGAAAATAGGAGGAGGAAGGAGCATTAGATATGTTCACCATCTTGACTTGTTTATAAAAATAATAAAGGTGGGATATAAACCAATGAAACAAATAAAAATAAAAGGTCCTCCATGGCCACCGACTGATTACTCTCAATGTCATGAGATCCTCAGAAAGATAAACAGAATATCAATAAAACAAAAGAAATAAATACTACTGTTGAGTGCCAGCCTTAAAGCCCCACTGGACTGAAGCAGGGATAAGTCGTATAAATACAAATAAAACAATTCTGTCATTATTGTAACGCTTCCAGGAAACAGTGATACTATTTTTATAACTGAATGTGGGGAGTAGATATGGGATTTTTGCATGTATTGTGTCCTAGCATATTTGATTTCTATGGAATGAATAATAAGATTAGGGACTATAGCCTGTTTGGGACCATGACATTCTAGGAAGAGTAAACTTGCTCAAACATGGTACTGTACTGAATTCTCCCCCACCCCCACCCCATCGCACTGCACCTGTTTTTCATGAAAAGAGAAAAATCATAAGCAAATTATTTTAAATTATCAAACACACTCTTGGCCTCATTCCCACCCACCTTGGAGTCTATCTTAACCCCTGGCAACTTCCTGGACAAATCCCTACAGGTTCTTTGGCAACATCTTCAGAAATGGTTTGCCATTGCCTGCTTCCTAGGGTTGAGAGAGAGTGACTGGCCCAAGGTCACACAGCTGGCTCCATGCCTAAGCCCTAAGAACTAGAATTCAGTTTCCAGCCTGGTATCTTAACCATTCCACCGATACTTCATCGCTTGCAGTGTTGACTTTCTAATGTTGAATTACCCTACAAGATGACAATTATTACAAATACAAGTTGCATACGGGATGTTTACAGTTGGATGAAGCAATTTAAACACCTGAACATGCTAGACAAAACATTAAGTAGTTATATCTTTTCCCAGACTTTTTGAACGTTTTTAAAAACATTCCATGAGCCTTTTCTAATGCAAAACATTTTGAAACGTAACATTCTTTGCATATCTTCTTGGCTTGGATCAGGTGGCTTTGACTCATTTTGCTGCTGTAGAGGCTTCACGGCTGAAGCTTATCTAAGAGAAGAATTCTGCAATTTGGCTTGACAAAATGCTTCAAATTGCCTTCCAGACATTTTCAGCTACTGCCAAGCACTAAGAGGCAGCGGAAGAGACTTCAGAGCAGAGAAGTGAAGGGGTGCTATTGCTTTTTGGCAGAATGCTGCTTTGATCAAGCCTACATCAAAATCTGCACAGCCCCTAATATACTGATCTTAACCATCTTAGCTCTATTGCGTATTAAGAAATGAGCTTATGATAGAAAGAGCCATCAGATAATCTAGCTTTATTACTATAATATTAGTGTTGTGCTTATCTGGATTTTGTGGGGGAGTGGGTAGCAAACCATTAAAATAAATCACACTTTGAATAAAAATGCAAATATGCTTCTCTAACTGATCATCTCATCATTGTAATGTGAGAATTACAGTTATATTCCCTCCCCTGGAAAGGTCTCTGTCCCCACCCGAGATGCCATTCCTCTAACCTAAAATTAGACATGCATCTTATCAATGAATTCCTCTAAGAGTCCTCTCTACAGATCACTCAAATAATTAGGGTTGCTTTATCTTTCTCCAGGGAATGCCACATCCAGAGTCAAAGAAAGGCACAGAAAGAGAAAGGCAAGGTGGTTCTGTCTAATTAGACAACTGGTGCTTAATTAAATGCATAAGCACTGTAACAATGTCTCAGGATAGTTGTTTGATTGTGAAATGAGTGTTCAACTCTTTATTTTGTCAATCAAGTTCTCCATTCAAGGAGAATAGAATTTCCTTCCGAAATATTGTGATTAGACCTACGATTTAGCTATTTCCAAACTAGAAGATTAAGTTCATTATGCAGGGAATGGTTCTCCTTGAAGCCAGCAAGTGCTTGGGTAGGTGTGGCTGAGTGGTGGTTGAGTTCCCTACGGGGTGGGTCTCAAAGGTGTTTTTTCAAGAGGCAACTGGACTTTCTTTGTTTTTGCTTGAAGGTGTTTCCAAGAAGCATCTTTAGTTCTACAGAACAGAAGAAATTTCTTGGATGAGAAGCGAAATGTCTCAAGGAAAAAAATAGAAAGTTTCATACTTTATATAAATGACCTTTGTGATCACATTATAAGCAACTGCGTTCTCTTCGCCGACGATGTCAGACTATTTAACACCACAGACAATGCTACTACCCTTCAGAAAGACCTTGACTATGTATCAGAATGGTCAAACAAGTGGCAACTTCAAATCTCAATCAACAAATGTTCTGTCTTACACATTGGCAAAAAGAATCAGAACACAAAATACAAGCTTGGAGGACACGACCTTGTAGACGACCCTCATTCTGTCAAGGATCTTGGAGTACTCATATCTAATGATCTAAGTGCCAAAGCCCACTGCAACAACATTGCCAAAAAGGCACTAAGAGTAGTCAACTTAATTCTGCGTAGCTTCTTCTCTGGCAACATTACACTGCTAACTAGAGCATAAAAAACATTCGTTAGAACAATTCTCGAATACAGCTCACCTGTCTGTAACCCGCACTGCATATCAGATGTTAATACAATTGA
>QLTV01004265.1:2303879-2318398 GCA_003457575.1 Thermophis baileyi | reverse complement strand
TTTTAAAGGTATTGTATGTAATGTGTATATGTAGTGTATGTAATGTAAACCGCTCCAAACTCGACTGCAGAAAATACGACTTCAGCAACAGAGTGATCAATGCCTGGAATTCACTACCTGACTCTGTGGTTTCTTCCCCAAACCCCAAAAACTTTAACCTTAGACTGTCTACTGTCGACCTCACCCCATTCCTAAGAGGTCTGTAAGGGGCGTGCATAAGCGCACCAGCGTGCCTACCGTCCCTGTCCTACTGTCCTATTGTCCTCATCTATCTGTATTCACTTTGATTATGTTTATGTTTATACCTATACCTACTATCTTGTACATGTTTGACAAACAAAATAAATAAATAAATAAAATAAATAATAAATCTTGTAATCAAGATCTGGGGCTGTTTACTTCTCTTGCAGCTATGCCCACTTGACTGTTTTGCATCATCTATGATCCCAGGAGAACGGGAAAGGCGTGACTGTTCTTATCTGTGAGTACTTGAGGACTTTCTCTACAAATAACTGGATGTGGTTACACTTTGGTTGCAGTTGGACTCCAGGGAATAGTTGGATTGCTCTTGGTGTCCTTCCCTGCCTGCTGGCTAGCATCATCCCTACTTTTACTACTGGATGCTGTCCTTGCAATGGTGCTTTAGGGATTTCATTCTGGCATTGAGTCCAGGGTGATGTGGAAGTTCATGGCCTCCTTGGCAGCCATGGACCTGTCCCAAGACATCAGTGGCCTAATGCATACCAGTATCCACCTAGTGGATCTAGTTTTGTCTTGGGACAGTTGTGATGTGATCTGATACTGGAGGACATTAATATCAGGTTGTTGTCATGGGCAGATCACTCTCTAATCATCTTCTGGCTCACTGGTGCCCCCCTCTTCCACATGGAACTAGGGCCTTTATTGGGGGGCAGGAGAGTTATTCTACTGGGTGAATTCATCATCTGTTTTTTATTTGTCATGTTTTTAAGTTATATTTACCCAGTTTGTTACAATATGAGCACCAGAGGTGGGTTCCTCCCGGTTCGCACCGGTTCAAACCGCTGGTGACGTCACGGAGCCGGTTCTGTTGGTGCCGGTCTGTGGACACCGGCATCTTTTTTTTAGAATTATTTTTTGGGGGAATTTTTTTAAAAAAATTTTACTAATTTTTTTTCTTCTGCGCATGCGCAGAGACCGAGTCCCCGGCACTGTGCATGTGCCACCATCTTGTTTTTGGCTTTTGGGGGGGGGTTGTGAATTTTCAGCACTGTGCATGCGCGCGTGCGCAAAGCGCACGCACACCCGCATGGCGTGGCCACATGGCACGCAATACGCACGCAGCCACGCAGCGTGGGAGGAAGCAAACCGGCGGTGAGGTAAGTTAGAACCCACCCCTGATGAGCACCCACGAGTGGATGTAGAGTTGGAGTGAATCTGTATCAATTAAATAAGTAAATAAATAAATACTTCACGTATGCACCAAGATTTAAAATAGATTATGAGGAGACACAATAGCTTCAATGATAGGATGCATCATTCTCTTTAAGATTATATCACTCATCTGGCAAACATAATATTCTGCCATAATGTTCTAAATAACTTGACTGGCAAGTTATTTAGGTTAATGGAGAAAGTGTCAGCTAAGATCTACAATGCATCTATCTTTCGTCTTAGTTTTGGAGGGGCAAAATAGAAGATAGTTTATCTTACTATGCATTTTAATAAGATGTGGTTTTTTAAGTGGGATGTGTGTGTAATTGAATCACTTGATTTGGTAGGAATGCGGTTTTTTTTTTTTTAATATTCTGCTTTTAAAAATGCCATTTTGTACTTAGCCAGATCACATTAAGTATAAAACTCTCTTGCAGATGCCCCACAAAATTTGTATTGTATTGGCGGAGGAACCGGGAGGGGGGCAGGTGTTATCAGGGGATGATCAGCTAATTTTATACTGTACATGGAGGAATTCCTGAAAGGGTCAATGGATAGAATCCAGACTACAGAATTCTGCCCCCCCCAATCCCTGATCTGTCTCCTAAGAGAGAAACCTTGAGTACATGCCTGCTCAGAAGTAGCGGCTATCAAATTCAACTGTGCTTATCTTCTAGGGAAGTAATTCAGGGTTGCAATCTCAAAGTGATTGTCACCTTAGAAGAACAGAGCCTCTTCTGGTATTTGTTTTGTTTTTTTTCCTTCAGCCTGCCAGTGTTAAGCAACAACAGAGGAAGCAGGCAGTGGGGGGGGGAGGCATAGGACAGCATGTCTGCTCATGAAGCTGGAAGGTTTTACAACAGTGAATACTCACCTATCAACAAGATTTATATACAGTGGTTCTATGAAGAAGGAAGAGCATCTGCAAAATTCTAGCAGGGAAGACATTGGCTTGTTTCTCCTGCTTCCATTTCTCCTGGAAGAAATGCAAAGCATCTTTTCTCTGGATCCCAAAGTGCTTTTGGATGCATTTAAAATATCGGGGGAGGGGGGAGCAGGAATTCAATATACTTTGCTGCTGTACATACATGAGGAACATGGAATGTTTGGCTGCTCTGCCAGCAGTTGTACACCACTAAGTGGGAAAACAGAAGCTTATTCCTGATGTGAGGGAGGAGAGGAGAGGAGAGGGGAGGGGAGGGGAGGGGAGGGGAGGGGAAGGAAAGGAAAGGAAAGGAAAGGAAAGGAAAGGAAAGGAAAGGAAAGGAAGGGAAAGGAAGGGAAGGGGAAGGAAAGGAAAGGAAAGGAAAGGGAAGGGAAGGGAAGGAGAGGAAAGGAAAGGAAGGGAAAGGAAAGGAAAGGGAAGGGAAGTGATAAACCACAAAGGGAAAGGGAAAGGGAAAGGGAAAGGGAAAGGGAAAGGGAAAGGGAAAGGGAAAGGGAAAAAAACTGTTTTATACCAGTGCTGATTATTAATTCTTTCTTATCACCAGTTTAGCATTTGGACTGCTTATAGATGTTCCTGTATGTATTTCTCTTCATTTAATTACTATACATTCTGGTAGAAGTAATTTCATACAGTATCTGGCTACATTAACCTCATGAAATGTGCTGCCTATTTTTATGTCTTTCATTCAGTGTGACAAGTAGGACTAGACACAAAATCTCTCATATTCTAGTGCGAGCCTGTCTATGGCCTTATTACCATTTATTCATATTTTTTTTGCTCTTAAAAAAATCCAGGGAGGGTTTTCTTCTTGGGTTTTAAATGAGTATCATCTCAAAATCCAAAGTCAGGCAGTAGACAAACCAACATTACAGCTAAGCTCCATGTGGTGCCAAAAATTGCACATAGCCCACCTCTGCTGAGATCAAGGATACTTGAAGAATTGTTTCTCTATATTTCAGGCTCCTCACTCCTTAATATCTGATTGAGACATTCTCTCTTTAGGTTCCAACAGTGGTGAAGACCTGGTTGATGCAAAAAACAGATCTGGTCTCTTTCCTGGGAAGCTGCAATTGCAACGTATACTGTGCAATTCCCTCCCTCGGGAGGCATGGTTGTTGCTTCTTTTGGTGATGTTTTTTCACTGATCGGTGAAGACTGTTTTATTTTGGAAGGCCACAATGCCACTAGGAACACACATCTAATTATTTCAGAGGCTGAACCTGCCTACTTTTCTTATATCACTGTCAGTCCCGCAGGGTAGACCAGATCAGGACACTGACTCCAGAAAGACTAAAAAATATCCTTTATTGAGAAGACTGGAGAAACGGCATCTTAGAGGTCTCCCTGTATTTTCTCTTCCCTGCCTCTTTCACCCCAGAGAGTCAAGGGAGAGACAGTCTAGTCTCCTGCTAATACTTCCCCACTCCTTAGGCCCATGATGGCGAACCTATGGCACGCATGCCACAGGTGGCATGCAGAGCCCTCTCTGCGGGCACGCGAGCCGCCGCCCCAGCTCAGCTCCACCGCGCATGCGCACACGACTCCCGACGGCCAGCTGGTTTTCGGGTCTCTGCCACGCATGCGCAGGGGGCGGGGAGCATGTGGGAATGTGTGTGCATGGGGGGGCATGCGTGGGGGTCATGCGCGCATGTGCCGGGGGCAGGGGGAGCGCGGGAGGTCGCATGCACATGTGCGGGGGCGGGGGAGCGCAGGGGAGCGCAGGGGATCGCTTTAATTGTTATTAGCCATTCTAATTTTTGTGGGTTTTTTAAAAAAATAAGTCAAGGCATATAAATAGGTTTCTATGATAGAAGGAACTGTGGAATTCTTCAAAGAACAAAATCCCTACAACTGGACTAGTATATCTGTATTGCAGAAACCTCAACTCCTGGCACCGGTCCTGTAAGCTGAGGCTAAATACAATTAATCTCTCTGGACTTCGACAACTAAATATTTTTTAAGACTCTAATAGAAATAAAATCTAAAACACTGCTCTGTATTGACAATGTAATAGTTTTAGAAACTCAAGGTTGGTGAGTAGAGGAGCAGCTTTTTTTATGATTGAGTGTGTCATTTCGTTATCTCTTTCTATCCCTTTGTATTGGGCTTCCACAAGTACCAATCTGCTAAATATTGATTTGGAAAGAAGTTAATTGCTTTGTTGTTTTTACTCCACAATAAAATATGGAACTTTTTAAAAAAAGGAAAAAAAGAATGAGAACTCCCGCTGGTGCCTATTAATATTACAGAGGTATTCCTGATGAAGGCTTCAATTATAATAGATGCTAGGACAAGTTAATGTCTCTGAGTATCCATTATTGGTTGATGTTTAAGACCAGAGAGAGTTGACCATAAAAATCACTCCAGAAAGAAAAGGTAACTGGCTGATATAAATGGCCTTTCAGCACCAAACACAGGGAGACGCCTTTTCTGTGAAAAAAGTTGGATTTGTCATAAGATTCTGGGTGTTTCTGAAAACAGGGTGAGCTAGTTCACTGTTGTGATGACAGGGCTTGAGCGACCTGGGAAGCAGATTTTTATGGCTATGCTGCTTTTGAAACAAGGAGGACAAAGATGACAAGGAATTTGGTTTATTGGGTTAATGATGAGTTTCAGATGCTTCCATTTCCCCTGCCGGCATTTCATCATCAACCGTGTGCTGCTATTTGATAGAGGATCCGGTTTCCATTTTGGATCTGATCCTTTCGGTGGAGACGAAGGGGCAAGGAAAGATAAAGGATGAATATCTAGAAACAAAATAATTTATGAAAGAGTTTGGATGATTATGACTTTTCCTTGAAATTGTTAGCGTGTCTCTTTAATACAGGTAGACCTCAACTCATGACCATAATGGCGCCTGCCCATTGTGGTTGCAAGTTGTGACAATCATTAAGCTCTCCCTGATGTGGTCATTAAGCAACCATTAAGCAGAGCCTGCTTCCCCTCCCCACCAGGTCCCTGCTTCCCATACCACTGGGTCCAACCCCTCTCCTCATTCCCTATCACTGATCGCACACTTATTTTTAGAAGATATCGGGTGCTCCAGAGCTTGTCCTGGGGAAAGAGAGCAGGCCGCTCCACTCCTTGGTGTTATAGAACTGTAGAACATTCAGAACATATTTGAAGTTTTTCACTGACATTCTATACCTATCTGTCTCAAAGTCCTGTGGTATTCGGTGGCGCAGTGGTTAGAGTGCAGCACTGCAGGCTACTTCAGCTGACTGCTAGCTACAGTTCGGCGGTTCAAATCTCACCAGCTCAAGGTTGACTCAGCCTTCCAGCCTTCCGAGGTGGGTAAAATGAGGACCCAGATTGTTGGGGGCAATATGCTGACTCTGTGAACCGCTTAGAGAGGGCTGTAAAGCACTATGAAGCGGTATATACTGTAAGTCTAAGTGCTATTGCTATTGCTAACATTCAATTCAACTGATACGTACATATTTCTGATGTCAGTAAAGAAACTGGAAGAATGTGAACTGATAGCAGATACAAGTAGTCCTTGACTTATAGCCGTTCGCTTAGGGACCGTTTGAAGTTACAACAGCATTGAAAAAAGTGACTTATGATCATTTTTCACACTTATGACCACTGCAGCATCCCCATGATCAAAATTCAGACACTTGACAACTGACTTACATTTATGACGGTTGCAGTTTCCCGGGGTCATGTGATCACCTTTTGAGACCTTCTGACAAGCAAAATCAATGGGAAGCCAGATTCACTTAGCAACTGTGTTACTCACTTAACAACTGCAGTGATTCACTTAGCAACTGTGGCAAGAAAGATCATAAAATGGGGTAAAATTCATTTAACAACTGTCTCACTTAGGCCCAGAAATTTGGGGCTCAACTGTGGTACAAAATACCTGTCTTCCAAAGAGTATAAACCTGAAGGGGAAAAATCCCCTACTTCCACATAGACCAGTGAGGGGAAAAAACAGGACTTTTCCACAAAAGCAGTCCCCTGTGGAATAAAATAAAATTCTGATTACCTGATCAGAATTGTTTTTGCTGGAAATCTAAAACATATTTATTCACCCAGACCTCTTCTTGATTGCACTGCTTGCCCTAATTTCTGTTAATTGAATTTTAAATGGTGTCAGTTTTTCCCATTTTTATTTCATACTTCATGGTATTCACATTATATATAGCAATAGCACTTAGACTTATATACCGCTTCATAGTGCTTTACAGCCCTCTCTAAGCGGTTTACAGAGTTAGCATATTGCCCCCAACGATCTGGGTCCTCATTTTACCCACCTCGGAAGGATGGAAGGATGAGTCAACCTTGAGCCAGTGAGATTTGAACCGCCAAACTGCAGCTAGCAGTCAGCTGAAGTAGCCTGCATGCTGCACTCTAACCACTGAGCCACCTCAGCTCTATATATATATTTACCTTACATTATTAAACTATTGTTTCAAAGATGAGCTTGTATTACAGTGTCATTATTGGCTCTGCTTTGATGGGATTTGGATGAAAAATATCATTAAAATGCTGCAACTAATGTTTTAAAAATTGAACATCCCTTGTAATATTTCCTTTGACTAGACACAATGACTTGACCACTTCCAAATGGCTTGTCTTCCTGGCCAACCATTCCACTTTTACATGGATGTAAATCTTTTGATCCGAGCATAGGGACAACCTATTTTTTCCATTCTGCCCCATTTAATTCATCACTTTAGAACAGGGGTCTCCAACCTTGGCAACTTCCTCAGCTGGCTGAGGAATTCTGGGAGTTGAAGTCCACAAGTCTTAAAGTTGCCAAGGTTGGAGACCCCTGCTTTAGAACACCACTGTTGTTGTTTGATTGGCTCCAGGGGTGAAATCCAGCAGGTTCTGACAGGTTCTGGAGAACCGGTAGCGGAAATTTTGAGTAGTTCAGAGAACCGGTAGTGGAAATTTTGAGTAGTTCGGAGAACCGGCAAATACCACCTTTGGCTGGCCCCCGAGTGGGGTGGGAATGGAGATTTTGCAATATCCTTCCCCCAGGAGTGGGGAGGGAATGGGGATTTTGCAGTATCCTTCCCCTGGAGTGGGGTGGGAATGGAGATTTTGCAGTATCCTTCCCCTGGAGTGGGGTGGGATTGGAGACTTTGCAGTATCCAAGCCACGGCCACCAAGCCACACCCACAGAACCGGTAGTAAAAAAAATTGGACTTCACCACTGATTGGCTCCCAGAGGTCTCCTATATCACATGGCACTGGATGAGGCCTTCAGGATCATTAGCAGCAGCTCACAAGAGACTGTGGGTCAAGTTGCTCTTTTCCCTTCCTTCCCTACTGTTGAAAAGTCACCTTGGCTTTCCGGTGAACTTTCACAGAACTTGAAGAGCCATTATTTTATTATCTGAGAAGAAACTTGGACGGGCTGAAAAGAAAAGTCTTTCCCAGCCACAAAAATCCTTGGAATTTCCAGCAAGAAAGGTGAGGCACCTGAATAATGCCGCAGGACCAAATCAGATGCATAGCGATTGCATTCTTTATCAAATGTGTTTTTTTTTAAAGCAACAATGATATTATGCTCCAACAATACTCTGTAAATACTTCTTTAACGAATCTAAAGAGGTATGATGTTTCACAACATCAGAACTAGAGACAAAAGATGGTGGGGGGGATATCTGCAGCATGTTTTATGGGAAAATAAATCTTTTTGTCCATCTTCAGTGCCATGTTTTTAACCAAAAGTTTGAAAAGAAATAATGAGTATTCACCATGTGTCTCGGCATGGAACTTTCCAAGGTCTAAGGAAAGGATTGTATATAAATCACAGGCCTGAAGTTGAGATGGGCTAGTTTTTCCCAGTCGCCCCCTATACTATAGGTTGAATTCAAATGCAGTCATGCATAAATCCATGAGGATTAATGCAAATTGAATTAATGTATGAATAAATCTGAATTTCACCCCATATTTTCAGACAGAATGACCCCTTCAGACATTACCCTGATTGTTGGGGAAGCTCATAGGGAAAGACTACGGAGCTATAGCCTGTTCTGCATGCTTAACCAGAATGGGATCCCATTGGGTAATTTCCCCCAATTCAGTAGTTAGTCAGAAAATGACAGGCAGATTCAGTTCATACATCCAGAATTCATTCATGTAAAAACGGCTTCTCCACTGCAACTTCCTTGGAAAATAATGAGCTGAGCTCAATATACTGTCGTCAGTTAGGCTCAGAAGATTTGTCCTTACCTACTTTAGGAAGTATAACTCCACACAATAATATACCAATGATAATGGATACAGCCATAATTAGTTATTTTGCACAGGCAAGGAGGCCAGCAACAATTATCATCATCATTATCCTGATTTCCTTACAGCATTACTTGTTGGGAAAATTTGTCTATAGTGAAGATAGGCAGAACATTTTCAAAACACTTCTGAATCACATCTTTCTTTTATTCATTTAGGGGTCTATTGCTACAAAGAGAGAGATTATCTAGCTATTTCAATCTTGCTGAGTCTTGTTGTTTAAACAGCACAATGGTTTGGGCTAATGATGGGCGAGTTTTCCCTGATGCTGATTTGAAACATGTTTCATATAAAATAAAGTAATATAAATTTGATTATCATTTTTGGATCTATTTGGTAGGTGTAACCAGTTTGCACTTAAGGAAAGACACGTGCCTCTGCCCTTACCCCTTTCCAATGTATCTCTCTGCCTGAGGAAAATAAATAGCCCAGCCATTTCCCCTTTTTGATTCCTTTTTTAAATCTTGGCCAGGGGTCTCCAAACTTGGCAACTTTAAGACTTGTGGACTTTGACTCCCAGAATTTTAGCTGAGGAATTCTGAGAGTTGAAGTCCAAAATTCTTAAAGCTGTCAAGTTTGGAGACCCCTGGTCTTGACCATATCTGCTCTCCTCCATTTTTCCCAGGACTACCTTAGATTTTTGCCTGAGGCGAGCAGAACTCTCCTATAAAGGGAGAAAGAAAATTTTACTCCATCTTTGTTTTCTCAACATTGAAGAGCTGAAGTCACTCAGAAGTCAATCCAGAGAGGGAGCACACACACTGAGTTTTCCCACCCTTCATTTGCAAGCTTTTTTTAATAATCCTAGAAAGGAATCTCTTTGAGCCATTTCAAATTGGAACCCCCTTATGGGTTGGGCTTGAATCCAACCCAAACGACTCTCAAATAAGCAGAGACCTGTCAGGATCTTCCACTGAGTTGGTCTTGCAGCTTGAGGAGCTCAACTAAACCAGACCACTGCCTTCTTAGACTTTGGAAGCAACATCTTTTTGGGCCCTCAAAGCTTTTTGGGTCCTCAAAGCAGCCTGAAAGAGCTAGGTGGTTTCTCTTGAGACTAAGAAGCAGAATGCCAATACCCATCCTTTGAAGTGGTCTCAATCCACAGCTTCAGCAATTCCATAACTTCAAGAAGCCAAGGACCCCCCCCCCCTGCATTGACAAGCAGATCTTGACAAGCTGCTATCATCCTTCCCCTCCAACTACTGGAGGATCCAAGTCATCCTGATCTTTGAAGACCAGAACTGTGTGTACAAGTAATCCACCTATGAAAAGGAAAGGTGCTTATTTTTTTTTTCCTGTCCTCTCTCTCTCTTCAGTCCACAAACAAACTCTCTATTTTATCCTTTTTTCTGAAGTAAAGATGCTCCATCTCTGCATATGTGCACATGGATGCTACTTCTTATGCCTATCTCTCCTTGTGCTATGACAATAAGTCTAAAAAAAATCTAGTTTTTTATTGTGGCAAGAGTTTCTATTTTCTTTTTTGGTATTTTCCATCCATAGTTGAACATTGTACAAGAGGAATCACTTCTTGAAACCTCCTGATATTTCCTTTGCCGTCTCTGGATGCCTGTGTCATCTTTCTGTCACTGAGCTGAATACTGTCCTAAATTCTCATTGATTATTAATGGCTTCTTCTTTGTCTGCCAGCCTCAAATTGTCTTTGTGCTAAATTACCCATAAATTGCCAGTTGCTTATTGTTTGATTGCCTTGAGTGCCATTAATTTTAAATATTATTTAATACATTATGAAATAATTGGTTATTAATTACAGTTTCATTTCTGGACTTCTGGAATACATTAGCACATTTAGAAACTCGTTGTGTTAAGGTCCCAACAGAACTGTTGTGTGGGAGGCCGCAGATGAAAATAATAGCCTCTTCCTTCCTCATGTTTGATAACAGGGAAAATCGCCTGGACCCTTCAGCAACCTCTTCTCCACAAGTAGTTTTCAACAAAGCTGAACTTCAGATTTTCTTACAACACTATTAGTATTTTGCTGCTACCTATAATTAAGGTTCACCACTTTACATAGGAGAATCCTTATGGTTTACATTTTTTTTTCAACAAAAATTTTTTTTCCTGATTAATCTTCACTGTTTTAGAGGTAAGCATTGTGTAGGGTTCATGTGTCCCAAAAAACTTTAAAGTGGCCCCCAGAATTTCCCTTCCTAAACGCACTGGCCACTTCCTGCTAGTTTAGATTTAATCAATTGCAGGTTAATTCATTGCAAAATTCAGCTGCAACAAAAGTGCTTCACCTGTGCTTCACCAATTGTTTTAATTCCTTGGTTCGTAAGACCTATGTCCCTGTGTTCTCGCCATGGTGACCCAGTACCGGTAGTTAGAATGCAGTACTGCAGTACTGCAGGTTCGAGTCTCACCGGCTCAAGGTTGACTCAGTCTTCTATCCTTCTGAGGTCGGTAAAATGAGGACCCAGATCATTGGGGGCAATAGGCTGACTCTGTAAACCGCTTAGAGAGGTCTGTAAAGCACTGTGAAGCGGTATATAAGTCTAAGTGCTATTGCTATGGTTATTGCTATTGACCTTTTCAACTGCTCATTCTAGAGATACCAGATCTGGGTTGCAAAACCCCAGATCTGCAGTAGATAGCAGCACCGATTCATTGTATACATTTCCTCTTGCTTGCTTCTTGTAGTGTGGTTTTGTTGTTGTTGCTAGAAAGGGATTGCAGATACAAAGTGCAAGTTAAAAATGTAGAAGACTCTTACTGTTATTTGCAAGGAGGTTTGTGGCAATTAAAAAAGGAATGGGAAAGCAAAGGAGATTGAATTTCTTAGTACTGGAGAAAATAATAATGATGATCATTAATTCTTATTATTGCACCCATCAGTTATTTAATGAGGATCTTTGGGGCAGATTGTAAAGGAAAGTAGTCTGTTGTGGAATACGTGTATCATTGCAACCTATTTTTGCTGATGTGTGCAATTAATTGGAAAGAAGTGAATAAATGCATTGTCAAATATATAATTACATTTACAGTTATTTAAAATTATTGATAGGTTTACTAATGATTAATTGATGTGATCCACATCCATAGATTTACTTCTAGTTCTTCCCGAGTTGCTCTAGCTGTATTAAGGATGCCCCACCCATTCAGTCTAGCCCTGCACTCTTTAGGAGGATAGATTAAATGATAGTCAAAAAGTTGAAAGGTAGACAGAATGCTCCTCAGGATTTTATAAAAGGAGTCCTTGCACATTTTACACTGCTAGTCATTGCCGACTATAGGGGTTGGTGCTCATCTCCGTTTCAAGGCCATTGAGCCAACGCTGTCCAAAGACATTTTTACGGTGATGTGACCAGCATGATGTCACAGGGGTACTGTTGCCTTCCCACTGAAGTGGTACCTATTTATCTACTCGCATTTGCATGCTTTCAAACTGCTAGATTGGCAGGAGCTGAGGCAAGGACAGGAGCTCACCCCATCGTGTGGCACTTGGGTCTCGAACCTGGGCTGTCGGCTTTCCAGCCCACAAGCCCAGCATCTTAACTGCTGAGTCATTGCACCGCCCAGGACTTTATAGGCCACAGAAAAACAGGAGTTTGACGTCCAAGGTCTATGTTTTATTCCAGGTAGCAAGGGCCACAATGAAAAAATGGCTAGAGAAAAGAGGGTAGAGTCAAACATAATGCTCAAAAAGAAGAAAAATAAATAGGATGTAAATTCATAATGCAATAATATAGCTACTCAGCCAATAGGGCAGGGGTGGGTTCTAACTTACCTCGCCGCCAGTTTGCTTCCTCCCGCGCTGCGTGGCTGCGCGCGCATTGCGTGCAGTGCGGGTGGGCGCGCGCATGCACAGTGATGAAAAATCGCAAAAAAAATCCCCCAAAAAGCCAAAAACAAGATGGTGGCGCATGCGCAGAAGAAGAAAAAATAGCAAAAAATCCCCCAAAAAAATTCCAAAAAAAAAATTTCCCAAAAAAATATCCGGCACCGCCAAAACCGGTTCCGTGATGTCACCAGCGGGTCGCTACCGGTTCCGGCGATCCGGTCCAAACCCGGAGGAACCCACCTCTGTTATCAGGTTATAAAAACTAGAAATGATTATACAACTACCCAATAACAAANCTCTGCCTCCTAGACAACAAGAATTAAAGTATGCAAGAACCTTTTACAAACAGAGTTAGAAGCTAGAACTTTACAGATCAAGTCTTTGAACAATACATTCACTTTAGAGGTTGTTTGTAGTTCACTTAGAAAGCTGTCATGCTAAATTAGGCCCAATGTGTTTTGAAAGTTACATTCACAGTCCATGTAACATCAGGCCAAAGTTTTAAATTTATATCAAGTTAATATGGGATTGTGGGTGCATCTTTAATGCTTGTTATGTAGCAGAGCAAAAGAACTGAAGGAGAAAAATACAATGTTTTGTGTCAAAGAAACTACATTCCATGTATCACTTCATCCTAATCCCTTTGGGAAAGCTACAGAAAGTGCTATTCAAATTTGTATTTGAGGGAAGCCCAAAACTCTTACGGTAAAGTTTTAGTTCACAATTTACTAACAAATTCAGATGTTTTATAGTTGCATGCAGACTAGTAGTCACCAAACAAACGTGTTCTTCAGTATAAAGTTCCAGTACAATTAACTTATTTCAAGATTATACAAAGTACATGCAAAGGAATATTACATATGGGAAGCAAGCAGCCATCACAGATGGCATGTTCATCTGAACGATTTGAGCCATGTCATAGGTTCAGCAACCTTAGAGTTTATTTGGAGTAGTGGGGGCTCTTGAGTAGTGGGGGCTCAATTTTTGACCCCAGGATTCATCATTTAGTTGTACCACTATTTCCATCAATCATCATCCAGAAAAAAAGCAAATAAGAAAAATCATAATTCATAATTTAGACATCTGACCAAGAAAAAAAGTTTAAGTGTTGCATGTTACAACAAATATTCTACATTCTTCTTCAGCTAAAAGGATAGATACTTTGGTCAAATGACATCTACCCACACAAGAGCTAGGCACAATCTCAGACCCTCCTTTGTCATAGTATGGGGAGAAACTCCGTTAGAATAACAGTCGAATTGTGCCTAATTAACACTTCCCCTTCTAATACCGATCAAGCCTGAGGTTGATTGGGAAAATACTTTCACACATCCTTATCAAATTAGGGCAAAAGCATGACTAATGAGCAAAAATCAATTAATGCAGCAGTAAACTAGATTTCTTTGTGCTGTTGGAGGAAAGATATTTGCATGGCAGTTCGTGTGTGCTGCACCCACAGTTCAATTAATGAGCAAGTTCTGCTAGAGGTGGTACCAAGAAGAGAATGGCACCTTGGACCAAGATCTGGGCCAGCATTAATGCCTCCTATAGCACTTGTTGACACTCAAGGCTGAATGCATCAAACACTTGGACTTCCTGAATTTTAACTCTTCTTAATAACTGAAATCAAATAGCAAAGGCCTGCACACTTCCTCTTCTGTAAATCCCTAGCTATTCAGGGTGATGGTGGTAGTGAGAGAGAAATTTCATTATAGCAATAGCACTTAGACTTATACACTGTCCCATAGTGCTTTACAGCCCTCTCTAAGTGTTGTGTCCTAGCACGGCAAGCCCTACGGAAAATGACGCACACACACTGTTTGTCAAATAATATTCTTTTAGTACTAATAAAATTCTTAGTAACTAGAGGTTAAAGTCATTAAATCATAATAAAGTCCGTCGTGCCACAAAGTCCGGTACAAAGTTGGCCAGAATTCAAACCCCCAAAGTAAAAAGGCAATTAGTCCATCTGTTATCAGTGACTCACAGACATTGGCAAAAAGCCCAGAAGGAATTAGTCAGCAACTGAAAGTCCAGAAATCAAAGCCGTAGAAATCCCAAGAGCAGCAAGACGTGGTCAGAGAAAATGTAAACATTGTTTCC
>QLTV01004265.1:2284860-2303779 GCA_003457575.1 Thermophis baileyi | reverse complement strand
GCAAGAATGTAAAACGTTGTTTCCCGCAGTCGGCTTCAGCGTGCTGAAGCCTTAAATAGCCTTAGGGCGTGGCCAATCAGCCTGCAGCTTTACACGCGAGGAGACCTCCTTCTACAGAGCCACTCCTGCCTGCTAGCTGCCCTGCGTGCCCTAGCATCAAGCAGAGGCTCCTCCTCTTCTCCTGAGTCACTCAGCTCCCACTGAGGAGGTGCAGAAGGCCCTGGTTGGCTGTCATCCTCTGGCACTGAGTCCCCCTCGGTATCTGACTCAGGTGCCAGGTACACAGGATGATAGTGCCACGCCACAGTTGGCTCTTGGTCCTCTGGATCCATGGGCGGCTGCGCGGGACTTGGGCGAGCCACAACACTAAGTAGCTTACAGAGTCAGGCTCCCTCTGCATGCCACCATCAAGCCCCTCCCCTCCCACGGGTGGTGGTGGAATGCAAGTGACCTGAAGGTGCCAAGCTGCACGAGTGCCTGTCCTCCCCACTCACACACCTCCCAGGCCTCACCACATTGATGTGGGCAAAGCCGGTGAGCACCCAGCTGGAAGCTGCTGGAAACAGAGAGTTTGCAGGCGAGGGGGTGGATGGATGGGAGGTGGGCGAGCACCAAGAATGCTGGGGAGAGATAGAACGAGAGCCAGCTCCCGATCAGCTCAGCTGATCTGTGGGTTGCGATTAAGGGCCCCAGCTGCCATTAGCTGACCAGGGAAGGGAAGGGCTGCCTCCTGTCCTGGCCATGCCCACCCCTTCACTAGGGCTTATTTTTGGGGAGGACGTATATTTACACCCACCCCAAAAATCAGGCTTGGCCTTATTTTCAGGACATGTCGTATTTTCGGGGAAACACGGTAGCTGTCAGGACTGTAACTCTTTCACTGCCACACTCTTTTTTAGTTTTCAGTATTTATTGAGTCTTAACTAATCCAACTGAGAACTGGTGCAATGGGGCCTCTCTACTTCCTCAGGATCAGTGTCATGACCCAAACTCAGGATTCATATTCAGAGTCTGAAGATGTTGCTGTAGCTCAGGGGTGTCAAACTTGTGGCCCACCGGCCGGATGCGTCACGTGCTTGCCACGCCCACACCCAGTTTAGCGAAGGGGAAAAAGTCATGATACATCATGTGACACTGCCATGACAACGCGAGTTTGACACCCCTGCTGTAGATGAACCTCTGGAATGTCAGCTTCAGGTGACACCAAGCCATCAATCACATGAGGTTGATCAAACACTGGCACCACCTGAACTGGAAGCAGTCAGATGAGATTGAGGACATCACCCCCTCCCTCCTCAGCCCCTGCATCTAGCAAGTAGAGTGAAGAAAAAAACTTTTTTCAGAAAAAAGTGCAGAAAAGAGCAACTAAGACGATTAAAGGCCCTGAAATTAGAACATATGAAGAACGGTTGCAGGATTTGGGTTTGGCTAGTCTAGAGAAAAGAAGGACTGGGGGGACATGATAGCAGTATTCCAGTATTTGAGGGGCGGCCACAAAGAAGAGGGGGTCAACTTATTTTCCAAAGCACCAGAAGGCAGGACATGAAACAATGGATGGAAACTAATCAAGGAGAGATGCAACCTGGAATTAAGGAGAAACGTCTGGGAGAACAATTAACTAGCTTGCCTTCAGAAGTTGTGGGTGCTTCATCACTGAAGGTTTTTAAGGAGAGATTGGACAGCCACTTGTCTGAAATGGTATAGGGTCTCCTGCTTGAGCAGAGGGTTGGACTAGAAGACCTCCCTTCCAGCTCTATTCTGAATTGAACTGAAAGAGTACAGTAATGTCAGTCTCTGAGGCTTCTCGGCAAGCAAGAGAATAAGCCTTAAATACTAATGGCTGGCTGCAGCTTGTTTTAAGAAGCAGCTCTGACCCATGTTTTCTTTGCTGGAAATTACATCTGATCTCTAGCTCTAGTGTGGTGCTTTTATGAATTTTGTTCATGTTTGAAACCTTGAACCTCTGATCTCTGGACGGGATGATAACCCTGACCTGGATCTCAGCACCCTGGATTGCATTTGGACTATTCTTTCAGTGAGCTCCAGTTGTTGTTGTTGTTGTTGTTAGCAGCTGTTAGAGACTCTATTCTGGTTTGTATTCTTTTGTTATTTCTTCAGCCTTGAAGGAAAATTGTTTATCTCCATAGCAACTGTGTTGGAGTGTATGTAACTAAAACCTGAAGCCAGACACATATAGACTCAAAATGATCCCAGATCACTTTATTTATTATTTATTTATTTATTTGTCAAACATGTACAAGGTTGACTCAGCCTTCCATCCTTCCAAGGTGGGTAAAATGAGGACCCAGATTGTTGGGGGCAATATGCTGACTCTGTGAACCGCTTAGAGAGGGCTGTAAAGCACTATAAAGCGGTATATAAGTCTAAGTGCTATTGCTAAGATAGCAGGTATGGGTATAAACATAAACATAATCAAAGTGAATACAGATAGATGAGGACAATAGGACAGTAGGACAGGGACGGTAGGCACGCTGGTGCGCTTATGCACGCCCCTTACAGACCTCTTAGGAATGGGGTGAGGTTGACAGTAGACAGTCTAAGGTTAAAGTTTTTTGGGTTTGGGGAAGAAACCACAGAGTCAGGTAGTGAATTCCAGGCATTGATCACTCTGTTGCTGAAGTCGTATTTTCTGCAGTCGAGTTTGGAGCGGTTTACATTAAGTTTGTATCTATTGTGTGCTCGTGTATTGTTGTGGTTGAAGCCATCTCCACTGGCTCTTTGTAGAGTCTAGAGTCTACTTCATCTCAGATCTCAGAAGTTTCATCTGCCAAATTCTGTGAATGTTCTTAACCGTGACCTGTCAGATGGACTTAGAGGACATCCTTCCCTGAGTCGTTTTAAAAAGGGCCATTGAGCAGCATTTGGGAGATGCAATAAGAGCAGCAAAATATTTCTTTTTTTGCTACTCAAATCACCACTGTGTAGGCTTAAGGTTGAGCTTGTAAAGTGTCTGCTCAGATTTGACATGGGCCTTCCTCTAGAATGAATCTAGGCATTTCCTGTCACTTCATTTCCTCAGTAAACCATGGGACTGCGATGAATCTGTGACTGCGGGAGACCTATATGAAGATTAACAAGATCCATCAGGCATATAAGGCAGACCAATCTAATATGTTTTTCCCCATTGCAGAAGGGGGTTGCACTGCAGAGCTCCATGGCAATCAGAAAGTGACCTGTCCATGACAAGGGAAGAAGTTCTGTGCTCCAAGTTTCAGATCGTGACTGCCCAAGACTGAAACCTGATCTATATGTCAGGCATTCAATAAGTTAGGCCAAGACTACAGTTATGAAGATGCCCAACAACTCCTTTCTACAAAGGAGAAATTGCCAGCTGGAGTAAACAACTTGATAGGGCATTGTACTATCATTTATATTCTGTCTACTCTTTCTTCCCTAGGAGCATGATCTCCAATTCAGGATCATATCCCTTCTGACTTATATTTTACCTAATGGCAATTGATCACCTTAAGGTCTGTGTATGCATAATATATTTAATGTATCATATCTCTGCTTCCTACATAGAAACTACGCAGACACCATCTGGGATACAGCCTTAAAAATCAGGGGGAGAAAACTTTAATCTATCAACTATGCATGTTAGCCACCAAGGAATCACACCTCAGTTCAGTATTTTTTAAGTTGCATTTAATTTTGGCAAGATTGACTAACATTGCACTGAAGTTCTAATGTCCATTTTATTCTAACAGCTGAGAACACCTTTAAAATAAATTCAATCAAGAAAAATTCCAAAATGTACAGTTGGATCATCTGACATGACAAATCCAGAATGACTTCTCTTATTTAACTTGCTTCTTCAATTCCAGGTGTTAGTAGGGGCTTGTCGTTGACATTATTTTATTACTCTGATAGGCCAGCTACCATGTCAGTCTTAAAGTGAGGCTTGGAGGTCAATAAGTAATTGAGATTCATCTTTAACAGCAAAGTGTCAGGCAGAAAGCAATAAGACAGAAAAGAAATGGGTGAGCCACTTATATGGAGCAATATATTCTCGCAGAGGATTGAGAGGGTTGGTAAACATCGTGCCTTAAGCATAATAGTTTGGAGCCTACAAGAAACTAGTCTTAAGAAATGCACTCAATAAAAAGTTCCTGTCACTTTTTCTTTATACATCCCACAAAGTTCCTACTAGGGATTGGAAATCCTCCTAGGTCCTAGGAGGAGCAAGGTAAGAGAAAAGGGGGTACTTTTCTTCCAAAAGTAAGCTTTCTCTAGGAGGGATCAAGTCTGGAGGGATCTTTGAGGCAACCCAATAGTTCTGAATTTGATAGGACCCAGTTTTCATCATTTTGTCAGATACAGCTGTTGGGAAATCCGAAGCCACTATTTTGTAATCCTTGAGTTGATCTAATAACTGCAGCAACACCTCTTGAATAATGTAAAGGAAGACCGTATAGTGATACTTCCAACTCTTACAGGCAAAGCATTCTTTCGATGACTGGTTTCATTAGGATGGCTTGAATTGTTAGGTGTGTAATTTCTTACATGTTACAACCTGCAAACAGGGCATTAAACAGATCTGCAACATCACTGCATCTGGAGAATAAAAAGTGGGTGATAAATAGCAGGCTCATCCGGGTTCCAAATCATTTTTATAATTCAGTAATATGGGATTAAGAATAAAATGAAGTATGACCAATGCAAACCACTGCAGTAATGCATGGGAACTTGGCAATGATGTTTCAAAAATATTTAACAGATGCAGTTGTTTCAGCACAGGATTGTTCTATTATATATATACTTAACAGATTCTTGCAAGTCTCTGCCTACAGATATTGATGGATATATGCAAGCTGCTACTTGAGCAAGCCAACCTACTACATCATTCTTGACCATAGGAGATTTTCTGGTGGCCCAGAATAGCTTTTTTTTTTTTTTGTGCTTCTACATTTACATTTGGGTTTTTTTTAAGCACCTCTACTGGTTTGAAAATACCATAGGTGCTTTAGATTTAAAGATCTGCCATTTATCATTTAAGCCTGGGAGCCCCCTAAAACTCAAATTAATTCTAAATAGTTAAGTTAGTCGTTAGTCAGTTCAGAACTTCAGACACCCTCTATCAAATCTTTCCCATACTGTATGTCCCCTGCTCAGCAACTAGATATCTCCTTTATTGAGCTGGCACAATCATAGATCAAAGATGATGAAATTTGCTGGATTAATTCAGCCACAAAAATGGACAGCTGAGGATTAACTACAATATTCCTGGTGTCCTTCATTCCGTCATAACAATGGCACGGTTTTCCCCACTTTCTCATAGAGTTAAAAATGAGAGGAACCAAGATTGAAAACATATTCCCAACACATAAATCCAGTAATGTTAGCATGCGGTATGTAAAAATGACCCTGGTCTAATGTTACTGACAGCTCATTCAGGACCATCTGCTTCTTGGCAGACACAGAGGAAGTATTATAGGAAAAGTAGGTATTTTCCCAAGGAAAACTGTTGTGTCTGCATTTCAAATTGTACAGCCTAGGTTTGATTGGTTTCTCACCTAAGTACCATGCAATGGTATAGCAATCTTGAGAGGTGATTAACACAAACCATGGCACATGCCTTGAGGGTGTGTGTGTGTGTGTGTGTGTGTGTGTGTGTGTGTGTGTGTTTCCATTGCAGCATTCTGGATGCAAGAGAATTTGGTTCAGATTGCAGAGAGACTTAATTTACATTTCTTGAACTCAGGCAGATCAAAATGCAAATATTTTTCAGACTGCGTATAACTCTTTGAGGGAGATGGATGGTTTAGAAGCATGAAATATAAATAAATAAATAAACTCCGGGTTTTGTAATGCAGACTTCTGTTTGAAGATGCATAGCACATAGCTAGGGGAATGTCAAAGGGGTAGAAAATACATTTCTTTCATAGTTCCTATTGCTGTATGGAATCAGACATTCCACAACTTTTAGTAAATTGGCATGCGCAGAAGCAAAAACAAGCAAAGAAAGCAAAGAAAGCTGAAAACAAGCTGGGGGCGCATGCGCAGTGCCGGAAACTCGGCTTCTGTGCATGCGCAGAAGAAAAAACCCAGAAAAAATTCAAAAAAAAAATTCAAAAAAAAGATGGCAGCGCCCACGGACCGGCACCAACCAATCCAGTTCGGTGACGTCGTCGTGACGTCACCAGCGGGTCTCTACCGGTTCGGGCGAACTGGTCCGAACCGGGAGGAACCCATCCCTGGTGAAATGTACTATTTCTATTTCAGATATTAATCTGTGGGATGGAGCTTACTCCCAAAGACCGTGCTACACAGGTAGTCCTCGACTTACAACCACAATTGAGCCAAAAATTTATGTTGTTAAGTGAGACATTTGTTTAGTGAGTTTTGCCCCATTTTACAACCTTCCTTGCCACAGTTGTCAAGCGAATTGCTGCAGTTGTTAAGTTAGTGTTAAGTGAATCTGGCTTCCCCATTGACTTTGCTTGTCAGAAGGTCACAAAAGGTGATCACATAACTCCAGGATACTGCAAATATCATAAATAGGAGTCAGTTGCCAAGAGTTTGAATTTTGAACACATGACTATAGAGATGCTGCAATGGTCATAAGTGTGAAAATGGTCATAAGTCACTTTTTCAGTGCCATTGTAACTTTGAATGGTCAATAAATGAACTGTTGTAAGTCGAGGACTACCTGTAATCCTTTTTTATCATCCTTTTTTTCCCCCTAGCACTGTATTACTATCATATAACTGACTAACATGGGAGTATATATTTTTAGGTAATGAGACATGGAAACTACTTCTGTCTGGAATTCATGCATTTCTCTGAAGCCTCCCTCCTCCTCCTCCTCCTCCTCCTCCTCCTCTTCCTCCTCTCTCCCATGTTCCCCTCTCTCTCTCTTCCTCACATAGACACACAGATACACACACACACTTAACAATCTAAGAATCTTGATTGGATGTGAGATAATGTTCAGAATATCTAGCTGGGGTCACACATGGAGGTCACATATAAGAGTAAGCCTCAAGGACATTCAGTTTCTCGACATTTTAAGGCACAAGGAAATCATTATTTTAATCCTTCCTTCCTCGAGCAGTTATCCTTTATTTAACACTTTGAGAATGTTTGTGATTCCGTACCACATCAAAATGTCAGGTATGACCAAAAGACCAATATATCTTTGTGCAATTTAAATAGTAATCAGCAAGATTTTTTTTCCTCCCGATTAATTTACAGAAAATTGACAATCCCAGCATGGGACTGATGATGCTAATCTGTCAATGTCCTGATGGCTCTCTGCTTGATTGCTTCAAACCACTGGAGCTGCATAATCACACACAAAAATGCCTAGGATTGTATCAGTACCAGAATGTTCAATCAGTTGTGCTTCCATCCCTAAGTTGTTTGCCTCTTGCTCACTTCTGTGTATAATGGTTGATGGGGTCTCGAAAGAGCACCGTAGATGAAATTGAGAGGCAAGGAAATACGCCCCAAATCTATGAGGACCAAATGTCTTCCAATGAACAATTCTTAAATTATTCAATAGAAGAACAAAAGGTTCTGGAAAAGTACAAGAGCTGTTTGACAGACCATCTGTAGCTACCTGATCAGAATAGTGAGGATTTAAGATTACTTGGAAGCTTCTCTCAGGAAATATCATTTGAGCCCAGGAGTGCACACTTTTTGGAGGAGGGGGCAAGGGCTGCTCTTGGTTTTGGATTTGTATCCCAGTTCAAAACTTGGTGGGAATGGCCAGGTTAAAGATCTAATTAGTTGCTTCCAATGGCATTTAAAATAATTAAATCCTGTAAAACCTTGAAATGGACTTTGCATTGAATCAATTAATTCCCTACTGTTTAGTGTCATGACATAAATTATGCAAATTAAAGTAAATGATGTACAGTAAATTATATAAATGGACACCAATGAAGTAGTCTGTGTCATTCACATGACGGTGTTATTATGCAAATGATGCATAATCAAAATGATCACCCTGGGTGATGTACTTTCCAATTTAACAGATATTCGTTAAAATGGATCCCTGGCTCCCAATTAGTCCATTGGAGCAAGATGCTACTGTATAGCTATTATTATTCTCCAGCACACATTATTATTCTCCAGCCCACATTTATTTAGTACTTTTAGTCTTCTGTTAAAAATCCAATGCGTTAACACTTTGTGAATTCCTTGGGAGACTGAATACATGGCATGTATGAGCAGGATGAGGTCTTTGGAGCTACAGGTAAGAAATCTCTGTACTGGATTTAATAGCAATAGCACTTAGACTTATATACCGCTTTACAGTGCTTTACAGCCCTCTCTAAGCAGTTTACAGAGTCAACCTATTGCCCCCAACAATCTGGGTCCTCATATTACCAACCTCAGAAAGATGGAAGGCTGAGCCAACTTTGAGCTGGTCAGGATCGAACTCCTGGCAGTGAGCAGAGTTAGCCTACAATGCTGCATTCTAACCACTGCACCACCACGGCTTAAGAAAGAGAATCCATTTCAGAACATCTGTTCTAATGGGAGTCTGAAGAGTTCTTTGTTTTCCCAATGTGCCTAGCTGATGAATTGCTTGCAGGAGCATTGGATGAAATGAACTATGTCAGGTAAACAGACTAGATCAGGAATAGGAAAGCTTTGTTCTTCTTTGAATTCCTTATGCAAAATTGTAAATAATATTCCAACTGTGAGCATTTTGTAATCCAAATAATAAAAGTTAGGATAAAATAAATGCAGAGATTTACTGATAAAATGTGTGTAGTCCAGCACACATATGCTTGAGGTTCTTTTTTTTTTTTTTTTTTGACAGAATGATAAAATGTGAGGATTCCCTGAAGTGCATTCCTAGATCCTCTGGTGTGAAGAAATGAGAAATTTCATGGACTGTCAAACATTGCAAATAGTCATCGCGGATAAGATTAAGACCCAAATTATTTATTTAGTAATTGAGATTCATTGCGGAAGGAATTCCTGGTGAAATAGTCACTGTACTCAACAGCCACTTAATTGTGAATATAGAAGCTATGGAGTAAATGTTACATACAAGAAGAATATGTTGTATGGTGTGTTGGAAAATTTAGTATATCATATATTTTGTGTACAGTAATGCAGGAAAGTATCATGCAGGAATTTGAGGGATCCTGAAAATTAGGGACAGATATTTCTATAAGCAACTTCAAGACCTTCTTACGAGTTCTCCCAATCTTCCATGAGCTTCAACAATTTTGGAAAGCTGAAAAAAGAACAAGGCTTGTGATGGGCCTCAATAATTATGGAGGTCATCGGCTTCTGACAAGGTATGAACTGAAATTTAAAGTGCTTCTCCCACTGATGGAAATACTTTCACCATCAAAAATTGAGAATGAATGGATGTCATCTTTCTCTGGAACATCTTACACACCCACAAAATCTACTCCACTGTATTGAGGACTCTCCAGATCAGGTTGGAGAGAATGTTGTATCACAGGGGAAAAGATAGGAAGCTGAAATCTTAATATGGAGTAGACCTGCTTATATTTTATCACTAATATTCAATCTCCCATTGTGGCCTCATCTAATTTTTATAAAGAGAAGAGAGTTGATATATACTCCTAAAGTTATACCTGAATCTCATTTTATAGAACAAGGTGATTTTGGCAAATTCCTTATTTGGGTAACTGCTTCACCATACCATCATATAAGAGCTATGTTGGCCTCTCTGATATTGGAAATCTCTTTTTGGTTGAGCTTAGCTTTGACATATCCCTCAAAATCATGGGACCTGATCCAGTTTATCTGCCTGTTACTAATAAGCACTGAGCTTATGAACGATAATTTTATTTTTTTTAATTTATTTTTTATTTTTTTATTTTGTCAAGCATGTATAACATAACAGATATAAGTATAAACATGATTATGAGTACAGGAAATGGATATGAATAAATGGGGGACAGTAGGACAGGGACGATAGGCACGTTGGTCCCCTTATGCACGTCCCTTACAGACCTCTTAGGAATGGGTTGAAGTCAACAGTAGACAGCCTAAAGTTAAAGTTATGGGGGTTAGTGCATTCCAGACATTGACCACTCTGTTGCTGAAGTCGTATTTTCTGCGAGTTTGGAGCGGTTTACTTTAAATTTGTACGTATCTGTTGTGTGCTCGCGTATTGTTGCAGTTGAAGCTGAAGTAGTCATTGACAGGTAAGATGTTGTAGCAGATAATTTTGTGTACTACGCTTAGGTCAGACTGAAGGCAGCATAGTTCTAAGTTGTCTAAGCCCAAAATTTCAAGCCTGGTGGCATAAGGTATTCTGTTGCGAGCAGAGGAGTGGAAGACTCTTCGCGTGAAATATCTCTGGACTCGCTCCAGTGTATTAATGTCCGATATGCAGTGCGGGTTCCAGACAGATGGGCTGTAAGCAAATGGTCTAGCAAATGTTTTGTATGCTCTAGTTATTACCAGAGAAGAAGCTACGCAGGTTTAGGTTAACAACTCTTAATGCCTTTTTGGCAATGTTGTTACAGTGAGCTCTGGCACTTAGATCATTAGAGATGAATACTCCAAGGTCCTTGACAGCGTGAGGGTCGTCTACGAGGTCGTATCCGCCCAGCTTGTATTTGGTGTTCTGATTTTTTTTGCCAATGTGTAAGACAGAGCATTTGTTGGTTGAGATTTGGAGTTGCCAATTGTTTGACCATTCTGAGACATAGTCAAGGTCTTTTTGCAGGGCAGTAGCATTGTCTGTGGTGTTGAATAGTTTTACATCAGCAGTGAAGGGAACGCAGTTGCTTATAATATGATCGCAAAGGTCATTTATGTAAGGTATAAAGAGTGTTGGCCCTAAAATGCTGCCTTGGGGGACACCGCTGTTAACAGGTGCAGGATTTGATAGGGCGCTCCCTATTTTGACTACTTGTTGCCTGTTTAACAGGAATGCAGCTATCCACTTATGCAGGGATCCGGAAATGCCATAAGATTTTAATTTTAGAAGTAGTTTGTCGTGTACCACTGAATCAAAGGCTTTACAGAAGTCTATGTAAATTGTGTCTATTGCTTTGCCCTGTTGTGTAGTCCATATGTTTTTGCAGTGTAGGAGTTGCAGATTACAGGACAACTTTTTTCTGAAACCAAATTGTTTGTTAGAGAGTAGGTTGTTTGTCTCTAAGTGGAGGGTAATGGATTGGTTTATGATTGATTCCATGACTTTGCAGGTGACACAACATAAAGAGATTGGTCTGAAATTTTCAACTAGGCTGGGGTCTCCCTTTTTGAAGATAGGGATGAACGTGGCTAGTGACCATAGGCTGGGTAAGGAGCTGGTCCTGAAAGATTTTTCATAGATTATGCTTAGAGGTTCAGCTATGGCAGTGGAAAGCTTTTTTAAGAAGTAGGCACATAGTCCATCAGGTCCAATAGATAGAGATGGTTTTAGGCCGCCTAGTGCTTTTTCAACATTTTCTTCTGTAAAATCGATACGTAGTAGATCATTGCAATTAGTTGTGGTACGACTAGGAAATGTGGGGCATGAGCCATTGCTGTTTACAAAGACTGAACTGAATAACATGTTAAAGAGGTTGGCTTCATCGTTACAGTCTTTACCGTTAGGTCCTTTTAGGGGTGGGATGGATCTTGAGTCTTTAAGTTTGTTATTTACAAAATTATAGAAGGTGCGGGTGGATTTCGTGCATAGAAGGTTTTCCTCTTGTTTGCTGTGGTAATTGGTGCATTCTGTCTTTATCTGGCGGCATAAGGTTTTGTAGCAGCTTTTAAAGTTAGCTACGTAGCCAGTTTTGTTTTTTCGCCAAAGAGATTTTTTTTTGATTGAAGCTTCCTTATTGTTATGGGTAATTTGTTTTTTCTGGTTTGGGTGGTTATTAGTGGTACGTATAGTTTAATGACTCTTTTGACTTCGAGCAAAAAAGTGTTATAATGGTCTTCAGTAGTATTACAACCAGTGAACAGAATGTGCCAATGAAGAGATGAGAGGTCGGCAGCTATGAGATCATAGTTGGCTTTTTTAAAGTTATAATTTGGGGGCCCATCATTATGATCCTCTTTGTAAGGACATAAATTGAGACAAAAGTCAATCCTGCTGTGGTCACTGTTGGAAAAGGGTTCTTTTATTTGTAGACCAGAAATTGAGCTTAGGCTGTTGCAGAAGATGAGACCAAGGAAGTTATTACAGTCAGTGAACAGAATTTGCCAATCAAGAGATGAGTGGTCGGCAGCTATTAGATCATAGTTTGCTTTTTTAAAGTTATAATTTGGGTTTCCGTTATTATGATCATCTTTGTAAAGATGTAAATTGAGACAAAAGTCAATCATACTGTGGTCACTGTTGGAAAAGTGTTCTTTTATTTGTAGACCATAAATTGAGTTTAAACTGTTGCAGAAGATGAGATCAAGGCAGTTGTTGAGTCTAGTGTTGTTAGTTACTAGTTGATCCAGTCCCAGATTAGTAACAGCATTGTACAGGGTTGCATGTATGGGTTCAGTTCAGTGGTGGGATTCAAAAAATTTTACTACGAGTTCTGTGGGCGTGGCTTGGTGGGCGTGGTATGGCTTGGTGGGCGTGGCAGGGGAAGGATACTGTAAAATCTCCATTCCCACCCCACTCCACGGGAAGGTTACTACAAAATCCCCATTTCCTCCTGATCAGGTGAGACTCTGGAGGCAGAGAATAGATGGGGGCAGGGTCCAGTCAGAGGTGGTATTTACCGGTTCTCCGAACTACTCAAAATTTCTGCTACCGGTTCTCCGAACTACTCAAAATTTCCACTACTGGTTCTCCAGAACTGGTCAGAACCTGCTGAAATCCACCTCTGGTTCAGTTGTACATTCGTTTAGGGTCCAATTGATAAGAGGTAGATTGAGGTCACCAAGAAAGATAAGAGGGTGTGGGCAGGAGGCTGCCCACGTTAGTAGTAAAGTTAGCTTGTTCGCATGTTTGAGGTTGTAATCAGGGGCTCTGTAACATAGTAAGAAGCGAAATGTGGTATTTAAGGAGAGCTCGCAGATGATGGTCTCAGGAAGAGCGAGTTCATGTATAACTTGAATTTTTTTTTTAGATTTAGGGATTTTTTATAGAAGATAGCAACACCACCCCCTCTACGGATTTCGCGATCGGACCGGTAAACATGATAGGCTCTTACTGTGGTAATGGAGTCTGGGAGGGATGCATTCACTGTTTTTAATTGTTTTTATTATGGTTTTTTTTTAACGGTTTTTTATATTGTTGTGAGCCGCCCAGAGTCCCTTGGGAGTTGGGCGGCATACAAATTTAATAAATAAATAAATAAATAAATAAATAATTCAGCCACGTCTCGCAGACAAATATCATGTCAAATATAGCCGTATTTAATAAGAGGAGGAATTCAGGCATTTTGTTTGCGATGCTTTTTGCGTTTAGTAGCTTGCATTTAAGGTCTGTAGTGGTGGATCTTGAGGAAGTTAAGGGTGTGCATACCTAGTTTTGGATGATGGGGGTGTGGTTGTTGAGATGTGGGCTGTAGGACTTACTTTTGATACAGTCAGCGCAGTAGTCAATGTATAAGTTAGTCCCTCCTTGGTCTTGACGTCTTTTAAGTTCTGAGCGGAGTTCACGAGAGCGGACATGTTGCAGTAGGGATAGGTCAGGCCGTGAGCGTAGTTTGTTAAGGTTGGTGTTGGTTTTGGCGATTGAGTTTATTGTATTAATGAATTTGCATTTGCTGGACTCATTCTTGCAAACGACTCTGCAAAAGCATGGGGCCACCGAGCCGTCACTATTCTTGATAATGCCCAGAACATCTTCGGGATAAAGCAATACAACTTCTAATGTTTGTCTGTTATATATTGGCTGCTTGTTGAGCATCATTTTATTTCATTTATGCCCACTTATTTCTACAAGCCAGTTGATTTGCAAGGGGCACGCACCAAACAAGTCAATGATAAGAATCACCTATAATCAAAGCCGGTATTAAGATAAATAAAATGTGTTAGCTGATGCTAAAATGACCAGTTCTGTGCACATTCATAAATAAACCCCAACTTGTTCAATATAATGTATTCCCATAAAAGTCCACGTTAGGATTACTTTCCTCAAAAGCTGTGCAGTGATAAACATTAGAACTCTCCATAAACAAAATATTAATTAATGCTCTTTTTGTTGTTGTTCTGATTGTGCTTGCATCCTGCTTAGGCCATATTTATTTCCTATATGCAGCCTTTGGCAATCATTAACCTGTCAAAATATTGCTCATCCCCTAAAGTGTTTTTCAATTATTTCACTTGTAGATCGTTTCCACTATATATTTGTTTTATCAGACCTGGTAAGTCAGCCCCTTGGCGGTTGTTTGTGTTGTTTGTCTGTTTTGATTGCCCTTGTACTTTTTATTAATCATTATAAGATGTCTTATTTATCTTTATCCGTTCTTGCAACAAAGCTGGCCTCTTACATATATATATATTGACCCTCAAGGAAAAGATTTACAACAGATCTAGAGATTATAACTGTTCCCAAAAGGAAAACAGTAATGTAACATTTACTTGTTTACAAAAAATTTACAAATAGTGTCAAAACTAGTTCCTTTCGGGTATAATCAGGGGTGGGTTCCTCCCGGTTTGGACTGGTTCTCCCAAACCGGTAGCAGCCTACTGGTGACATCATGATGACGTCACCGAACCGGATCGGTCGGTGCTGGTCCGTGAATTTTTTTTGAATTTTTTTCATATATATTTTTTAATTTTTTTTAAAAAAAATTTTCCTTCTGAGCATGCCCAGAAGCTGACTTCCGGCACTGTGCATGCGGTCGCCATATCTTTTTTGGCTTTTTTTTACTATTTTTTACTATTTTTTTTAAATTTTCAGATTTTTTGTTACTGCGCATGCGTGTGCACGTGAGGCGCGCTCACGCGGCGTGGGAGGGAGCGAACTGGCAGCGAGGTAAGTTGGAACCCACCCCTGGGTATAATGAACTGCAACTCCTATAATTGTCAATTAGTGTGACCTGTGGGTTCTTTTAGGGAAGCTGAATCTTTCTTCTGGTGCTTCCTCAAATACCCATGGAACCATGCCACGTCTAGGCCACCTTATATATTAAAGTGCAAACAATAATTTGCAGATAGGAAATGCCATCAGAAAACATTAATTTTCCTCCTTGCTCTCCTAAAAAATGAGAGTGATATATAATTAAGATGTAGGGCCAAGTTCTAGTTCAACTGTTAGCCACAGGAATTCCCTGGGTGACTTTGGGCCTGACAGTGTCTCTCTCTCAACCCAATCTACCTCACAGGGTTGATGGTACAGAGGCAAATGGAAGATAAGATTGTTGTGTATACTGTCTTAAATTCCTGAACGAGAGGTGGGAAACAAATCAAATAAATACAAAATAAGGATCTCTCTTCCCAGAAAACTCTTGTTGCAACATCTTATATGCATCGTGTAGAAAGTAAAACAGGTTAACCTCTTCATGTTCACCCTTATATCCAAATGCATTCAAGTTTAATTACTATTTACTAACTTGATTAATGTTAAAGAAACATTTTTAAAGGGATGGTGATTTTAGTTACATTGCAATACTCTATGTTCAAGACTGGACAAGTGCAAAACTGTTACTTTATCTAGAAAAGTGCTTTCAATAGCCAGAATTTTAAATCATAAAATTGTCATATGCTGTGTACAACTGATATAGATAACATATTTTCCCTCACATAGGTGATCAAGTCAGTGTGCAATGGAGATCAAACTTAAGTGACACAAAAATTCATTATGTATTCCCGTAGGTCATCAATCTGACAATTTCATAACTGATTGTGGGTGTTTCCTCCATCTTAAAACTCCCAATATAGTAATAGTACATACTTCTTCTCCAGATATTTAATCTAGGGGCATGTTCCTCTGACATTCATTATAAAGTCTAACACAGTTGGCTTCCTGGATGGTATGTAAGATGCCTTCATGGGATTTTTTTCTACAGAAGCACCTCCATTAATTTCTCGTCAGGAATGATTACACAGCCAACTGTGCAGTACTTGTTAGTAGAAGAGGTGTTTAATGGCCCCACAGAATGGGAAAATTATGTGCCATTCAGAAGACAAGGTGAGGAGAATTAATTCTGCAAGAAGAACAGTGGCAGCAGCAAAGCTCAGATAAGATTGGTTCAAAATGATGGGTTGGGACCAGATTTTGATCTATGTGAAGCAGACCAGCTGAAATCAAAGTGATTTAAATTTATTAAGTTACATTGAGTTCTAAGTCTACTAAGGGTATAGAAGGTATCAAATGGTATTTATTTAAAATGTCTCATCAAAAAGCTAGGCAGGTCTATAAGCAACAGTGGACCCAATTTTTTTTAAAAAAAATTAAAGTTAATACTGAAATTTTCAATCTGGCCCAAGAGCATATCTGCTGCCAATAAATTACATAAATGTAAATTCAGCACTATACCTTGTCCATTGTATACAAAAGGTATAAGAGTATTCTATTCTTGATGGATTAGCCACAAGTTTCAAACCTGCCTTGTTGACTTTGTGGTACACTCTGTTGGTTTATTGTAGCATCTTATTTATATCTAGAGGGCACTCAATGATATACATACGAATTGCTTATACAATAATTAGATTGTAATAACTGATGGGTAGAAACAGTAGTCCAGAGGGATGGACTGAATGGTTTTTATGAACATGCTTAAAAATGAAGGTTGCTTCCATAAGTTATCCAAGATACTTTTCTCTGAGATGGAAAAATGGTCCCATATTTGCTGGTACATTACATCCCTATGCTAGATTGCTTTCATAGATTACATAGTCTATGTAAGACTAATTTCATTAGACTCCATCCCTATTCCAGTCTGCTTTCATAGTTAGTCCAAGAGGCCTTCTCCGACATGGGGAAAATGCACATCCCCACATTGCAAAATTGCAATGACTTTTTTGGTAGCTGTTTCCAGTGTGACAGAAAACAAGATGCCTCTGTAAGAATCAGAATTATCTCTTGTACTTAGGGCATTGAGCTGAAATCTTTTTTTTTTTTTATCATGAAACAAATCCTGGCCTTAACTTGAGTCATGTCATTCATTCTTTACCTGTGTTCTTTGACAATAGAACAATATTTATGGCATAGGGATAGTTTTAAAATACTCTGTGACAAAGCTACACATAAAAACATGGTGGTCTGGTCATAGTGTGAATTTCCCATGTTTTTGGTAGGGTAATAAGAATCAGTCTGGCTTAAACTATAGAAAACCATGTCTTCATGTGACCTACCTTCTCTTTGATTGCGTATACTTATGCATAATTAAAATGTGGCTTAGTTAATTATCACAGTGCAACATAGCAAATGATAAACTAACACACAAGCTTTTGTGACACACACAAATTCACAGCACCCAGTAGGCCAGGAGTGGGCAACTATGGCCACTTTATGATCTGCAGACTTCAACTCCCAGAATTCCTGAGACAGCATTATACAAGATGCCTTCATTCATTGGATTTTTACCTATTCTAAAAAAGGGTGGCACACCTTGAGAATCTAGAGTCCTGCAACCCTGGGCCTAATTTAATAAATTTCAGGCAGATAATGTATTATTTCCTAGTAAGCCTTCAAATGGATGAAAGAGTGTAAAAGAAGAGTTGGAAGAATGAGAAAGAACATAAAGAGAGCTACCACAGATTCCACATATGGTTTTCAATGGAATTTCTCTGCTTGAATCAGAATGACTGTTGTGGCTTTGGGAGAGTTAAACCTTCTCTCCTCTGTAACTTCTACATCACATCATTTTCTGAAATTCTAAAAAAAAAACCCTGACATATGATATGATATCATATCATATATGATAAGCAGGTATAAGACTCCAATCTTCTTTATTGTGATTTACATTAAGGATAACCTCCCCAAAGTGGTCTGTGATTTTATGACATTTGTCCTTTGAGCATGTGGTGAAAATTAGTTATCCTTGGTCTTGTATAAAGGGATTAAAAGTAAAATCCTAATCATCTGCTTTTATTCCTTATAGCAGTGGTTCTCAACCTTCCTAATGCTGAGACCTCCGCCCCGCCGCCGCAACCCCCGCCCCGCCCCCTCCCCGCACGCGATGAGGTGACAAAGGGGGCATGGCAGGCTAGCGCGCGCTTAGGCGACCCTTGTGAAAGGGTTGTTCGACCCCCAAAGGGGTCGCAACCCACAGGTTGAGAACCGCTGCCTTATAGGTTGCCTTGAGCAGTGAGTGAAGCAAATAAAAGTCAAGGTAATTTGAACCAGACCAAGAGTTCTAGTCCTGCCTTCGGCACAAAGCCATCTGGGTGACCTTGGGCCAGTCATGCTCTCTCAGCTTTAGGATGAAAGCAAGCACAAACCACTTCTGAAATCTTGCCAAGAAAACAGCAGGGACATGTCCAGGCAATTGCCAGGAATCAAAATCAATCAATCAATCAATCAATCAATCAACCTGAACAGCCAAGAATCTCTGATTCCATTTCAGAGTATAT
Source organism: Thermophis baileyi (assembly GCA_003457575.1). Taxonomy (NCBI): domain Eukaryota; kingdom Metazoa; phylum Chordata; class Lepidosauria; order Squamata; family Dipsadidae; genus Thermophis; species Thermophis baileyi. The sequence continues at coordinate 2,285,350 of QLTV01004265.1, read as the reverse complement.
TTGCATGTAAACATGCACAAAGTCTGGTCAACTGAACATGCTTACGTCATCGGTGTTAGAAGGCCACCGTTGTAAGGGAAATGCTGAGATCTACATTCGTGAAGGGGATGCCTATTGATCCCCACAGCCCTTTGTCCATCTGCTTTTCCCTACACACTATGTGTTCCCCTCCTTTTCCAAAACAGGGAGAGAAGTGACAAAAAAAAAGGAAACAAACAACACATTGTGCTTGCTTTGCTTTTTCTTGCCCAACTGTGACAGTGGGAAAGGAGGGGAACCCCATACAGAGTGAGCAGCCATTGGCATCCTCTTTGTTCTCTCTTCCTAAAAATATTGTAGCTAAGTAGACAACTCATTCGGGCAGATGTCAACTTCAGCCATGTTCAAAAAGTGGTCCAATATTCAGTGTGTTGCCAGTTTATCCACAGGAGTGTATAACACATAAAGAAAGGATCTTCTAAGGAGGAGCGGAGAGGGAGGAGAGGGGAGG